>NW_021026675.1:81295-100017 GCF_004153795.1 Camellia sinensis | reverse complement strand
AGTCAGACTATGAGCACTGAAAATTTTCCTTTCTTGGGTCCCAAAAAATGGTCCAATTTTGAAAAAATAAAACAATTTTCGAGAAAATGGTCAACCTTAGTAAAAATTCCCAAAAACTATTTTTATAAACGGCCGCCGCCCAACGAGCGTGAAACTTACTCTCGAGATGCACAACCTCGGATCGGAGGCAATGGAAAATTGCCCCTTGTTTAAATGGCGACTCATGGCAACGGAAAGTTGCCCCTTGTCTGGATGATGCCGCAGCATATTGTAAACAGTCCTCACCAGTGATGATCACAACCGAACTTTCTCGGATACAGAGAAGACGAAGATGGTCAGAACCAAGATATGGACACAGTCACTTTGAAGGTGTTGAGGGCTGGACTTCAGGATGAAGTTGCCTATGGTTGTCACAACCGAACTATCGGATTCAGAGAAGGCAAGGATGTTCAAAACCAGGACCACCGGTACCCAATTGCATACGCCATCCACAACGGACATACATTGATTGCAGATCCTGTGTCAACCAGGACCACGGGTACCCATTTCTCTCTACATTCCACAGAGACATAGTGTGGCTTGTTATGATCAGAGCCCTCAGGCAGTAGTTCTTTGTTTGTGAAGGTTAGGGTCGGGGAAGCTCCTCCCGGGAAAACCAGCTCTACCAACTGCTCGAGTGTGGTATCAATTGAAAGCTTGGCCCTGTCCATGGTTGTAAGGACGGCTTGTCGATGAACCCTCGAGGCCATAAGCAGCCCCCAGATGGAGATGTCTACTCGAAACTTCTTTAGCTGTTTCAGTACAGCCTCTTCCTCTAGCAGTTTTTCTCTTTGCCTGTCTGCTTCTTTGTCTTTCCCGGATGCCTCTGGCTGGTCCAAGTGTGGGGGCTTGAGGTACAGCCCACTCCGGGTCATATGGTTGATCTCCTCAATATACCAGGTGTCATATGGAAGATTCTGTCCCCCAGTCTTCATCGGTATGGGCCAAACGCAAATCATCGTCTTCCCACCACATGCCCTCAGCAACCGACCGACAACTGTCCAGCTCTGTTATAGTTGTTTCAGTGCTAACAACACATTCTGTCCCCGCAAGGGCCTTGGCTTTTCTAGCCCTGTCATTGTTCTCGATTTTCTCTTGTTCGAACCGCCGCAGCATGTCCTCCTGTTCTATGTCTGCTATGCACAAACTGCCCAAGTCCCGAGCAAAATTCTTTGCACCAGTGCTCTCCGGTGATTCCTCCTGATTCTTGGCCATTCCGGCTTTAAAACTGAAGGAATTTCTTTCTCGTCGTTTTTTATCAAAATTTTGAAAATCCTGATTAATGCAATAAACTAAAGGCACAGAAAACTACTCAGAAGCCACAGCTGTACAGTTCTTATTGATAACATCCAGTCCGTTTGATCCTTCGGTTATAACAAACTCAAAGGAAAAAGAAAAAGACGACCTGGACAGGACAGTGGCATCTTGGTTATCACCCCCAGGAATACCTGACAGACTCAGAAAAGCTAGAATCTGATTCCGACTCCACAGACTCTGTGGAATCAGATTCCGACTCACTTCCTGACCCTGAACTGCTCGATAAAAATCCCTACTCGTATTGCCAGACGAGGGAGGGTGCGATGGATGTATCGAGAATACCAAAGGTGGGCCCACAGCCGCTTCAACCTCGATCATGGAAACTGAGAAGTTATCCCCCACGTACTCCGGTACGATCTGAGGATCTGAGAAGAGACAAGCCAGTGCTACCCCCTTCTCCATTTATGTGCTCTTGGACTCTTCTTCCTTGCACTGCTTAGCCTCAGCTGGTGGGTCTGTCTGTTCTTCGGCAACTTCATCCTTAGACAACTGAAGGTCAAAAAAGATCTCGAAGTCGGGTAAGCGCCACTTCTCTAAATTCAACCAGGGCTCCGGAAAGTCGCAAAACGAGAAGTCTTCCCCCTCCTAGACAAAGCGTCCTTTTAGGGTCCCCTGGATAGGTCGGTGCACCAACTCATAGTGCTTCCCAGCTTGCTTTGCTCTGGCTCTTCCGGCCATCTCTCTTCCTTTCCTCGCCCAATCTTCTTTGGTAGGCAAATAACCTAAGCCAAAGGTATATGGGTTATGTGGCACTTCGGCCAATGCTGCGACGCCTTTCCGGCCACTTCACCCTAATCCCGTCCTGGGCATGTGTTGAAGCTTGTTCATAAGGTAGACAGACTGTGCACTGACGAATAGCCCCTCATCAACAGCTAGTATATCTTGTACAACCCGGGCCTCAGCTAGGGTGAATCCTGACAAAAATACATCCTCCGTGCCATGCTCAATCTCCAGAACTGGTGTAGAAACCTCTGGCAGGGAATGTATTGAAGAATTTCCAAAAACGATTGCTACCCCCTTCTCATCGGGGTACTTCCGCATCTGGTGTAGGGTGGAAGAGACAGCCTTCACTTGGTGCGGCCATGGCCGCCCAAGGAGTAAATTGAAGGTGGCTGGAACATCCAAGACATGGAAGTTAATGTCCTGTTGCCCCGGGCCAATCTGAGCCTTAATCTGTACGGTCCCCATCACCTCCCAGCTGGTATTATCATAGGCCCATATTACCTGGGCTATAGGCACGAAATCCACGGGCTTCAACCCGATAGCATATGCTGTTCTCGACGGACATACATTGATTGTAGATCCTGTGTCGACTAGGACCACCGGTATCCATTTCTCTCTACACTCCACAGAGATATAGAGCGGCTTGTTATGATCAGAGCCCTCCGGCGATAGTTTTTTGTCGGTGAAGGTCAAAGTTGGGGAAGCTTCGCCTGGAAACACTAATCCCACCAACTACTCAGGAGTTGTATTGATTGAATGCTTGGCCCTATCCATGGCAATAAGGACGGTCTGTCTGTGAACCCTCGAGGGCATAAGCAGTCCCTAGATGGAGATGTCTGCTTGGATTTTCTGAAGCTGCTTCAGTACAACCTCCTCCTCCAGCAGTTTTTCCTTCTGCCTCTCTACTTCTTTGTCCTAAAGCGGATGCCTCTGGCTAATCCAAATGTGGGCGCTTGAAGTACCGCCCACTCCTGGTCATATGGTCGACCTCCTCAATATACCAGGTGTCATCTGGTTGGTTCTGCCCCCGGTCCTCGTCAGTGTAGGCAAGACGTAAGTCGTCGTCTTCCCACCATATCCCATCGGCAACCGACAGACAGCTGTCCGATTCTGCTGTAGTTGCTCTTGTGCTCATAGCACATTCTGTCCCTGCAGGGGCCTTGGCTTTTCTAGCCCTATCTTCATTCTCGATTCTCTCTTGTTCAACATGCCTCAGCGTATCTTCCTACTCTGTGTTCATTGCACACAAACTGCCCAAGTCCCGAGCAAAATTCTTCTCACCAGTGCTCTCCGGTGATTCCTCCTGATTCTTGGCCATTCCGGCCACTGCTGATGTTCCCATTTCTGACGATCCCTGTTCTGGCTGAGATTCTTCAACAACATTTGGCTGGTCACTGAGCCACCACGTATTCTCTGCCGATCCATCCAAGTCGAACCAGTTGATGTTCACATCCCCTGATTCCTGCTCTTCAAAGAACTGCAGATTTGCAATGTCCTCTTCCAGCTCTGCTAGGTCATCTAGCCCCTGACTAGGTCCATTCTCCTAGACCACACTGATTTCTGCCCCAGCTGGCAACTCTACCCTCGGCTTAGCCTGGCCTATCGACACAATATAACCACACGGGTTGTATACCTCCTCAGCAAAGCTCTTAGATCCCTTAGGCTCTGAGTCATTATTCCCATCTTCCTCCAAAGTCAACCCAGTTCTGTCTTCGACAGTCACCACCACCGGTTCAAGTTAGGTTTGGGAGGTGCTCAACATGCACAAGTCCGTGCTGTATGGGATGAACACCTCAGGCTTGGATAGGTGGGAGGGTGTGATGTATATACTAGGGTCATATGGGATGGCCGTTGTTTGGATCAGGTTAATGTGCTTGGGCGGTGAAGCTTCGTTATGTGGTGGGAGTGGGTTGATGGTGACATTTGGTTTGTCGGGAGGTGAAATCACCATGTTGTCAATGAGACCTTGAATCTCATGACGTAGTCGAAAGTAGAAGTCGGCGCCGTGACCTTGCTGTTGATGGAATGCACAGTATTTAGTCGGGTCATGCTTTGGAGGGAGAGGATCGGGTAACGGCCATTGTTCTAACGGTTTCAGATGCCCTTTCCTGAGTAGGACCCCTAGAGCTTTAGACAAAGGCATATAAAGTGGGGTAAAAACCCTCTTGCCTTGGGGTGGATAGTTTGCTAGTTTAAAGGTGGTTCTGGATGTACCGGTGAAAGGTGTGGCTATTTTTGGGGTGGTTGTGGTGACCATGCCCATATCAGAAGTTCTTGCAGCTGCACTACTACTGGAAGCTACATTCGAACCGCGAGTAAACGCCCTCTTGGGTTGCTCTCTCTTGTGGTCAATCAGACCTTGCAGCATCCTCAATCTGTACCCCAATCTCGTGTAAGTCCGCAAAGGTGGGAAGGGGTAAGACGATCATTTTCTGCATCAGCTTGGGTTGGAGGTTGCGCACAACCATCCTTATCTGATCCTTCTCGAGTGGCCGAGTTGTCATTATGGAGGCCTTAGCCCTCCATCGAGTAACAAAGTCAGAAAAGCCTTCCTTCAGTTCTTGCCTGGTCACTTCAAGATCATGGGTCGTGACCTCGATCTGGGTGTTGTATGAATATTGTACGACGAAGGCCTCGGCCATCTCCTCCCAACTTCTTTTCACTGAGTCCTCCAGCTTAGCGTACCAGATGGCCGCAATACCCGACAGGGTCCGGCCGAAGAGAAAAAGCTTTTGCAATCTGGAGAGACCCATTGGCCTTAGGATATCCGAGAGCAACCGCAGATGCCATGGGATCCCCAGAACCGTCAAAACGGTCTATATGTGGCATCTTGAACCGGTCCGGCAAAGTCACCGTCAAATCGGTGTATCCATCCTTTATGTTCGGAATGGAATTCACACCTTGAGTCCTTTTAAATAGCTTTTCAAGCTTATTGACCTTCAAAGCAGTGAGATCAACCTCAAATTCGAATGGCGTGTCCACTGGATTAGCCGATGCTTTAGACATCTGAGGTGGGATTGGCGGTGGGACTGGCCCTGTCGGAACGTCCGTATTTTCCTGAACGTTTGCTGTTTCCCTAAGTGTTGGAACTCTAAGTGTAGGTGGGGGTGGGGGTGGGGGTGGGGGTGGATGCGAAGCAGATGCTCCGGCTTGTTGTGGTTGCTGCTGTTGCTGAAGCCTGGCAATCAGCTCTGCCTGTTGAGCTACTACTTCTGCTTAACGTGCAGTAACCTCGGCCTGACGGGCAGCATCCCGTTGCATGGCTTGCATGGTCTCTTGGAGTTGACGCATCATGTCCTCCATACCTGCCACTAGGTGCTGATCTAACTGAATAGGTGTATCTCCCTCTGTGGTAGAAACGGAAACCTCAGCCCGACTACTCACTGGTAGGGTGGACAATGATTGCTGAACCAACGACTGCTGTACTGATATTCCCTGCCTAATTGCCCCCTGCCTTGTAACCGGGGGTAATGAAAAGAACACTGCTTGTCCGTCAACTATATCCTCAGATCGATGAAGCCTTCTACCTCTAACCCAGAGTGCTTTGGGGGAAACTGCCTTTTCACAAGCAATGATGCTATATTACATTGCAAAAAGATAAATAAAGCAAAATAAGGAAACAACAATCGAAAAAATGGACCGCATTTCGGCTAAAAATAAAGACAACACACAGTTGGCATTGTAAGCTGAACACACTGTTCTCAACACTGATCACTGCCCCCAAATCACTGCCTCAAATCTGATACCCCCAAATACTGATGTCCTCAAACTGATACTTAGACTTACAAACTGATACATGCATTCCTGTAGAGACACACTCTAAAAGTACATAGCAAGCAAGTGAGAGCCAAAACACCCCTATGGAGGGGTAGGGTTTCCCTGTTCTATCATGTCAGGAGCTAGGGTTTCACTACGCATGCATGCGGTTTCAAACAACCTACATTCGGGTAAGCAACCTGTCCTAGTTTGGAATGGTCTCTACGGCTTCTGATATGCACTAGGTCGAATGGTAAAAAATGGTGCCTCGGTAAAAACTGAGGTTTGTGTTCCCATCGTGGTAGAGCCTGTAACCAGTCAGCCTTATGGCATGCTTTTCCAAGCAAGCCTTCGGCAAACCGTTCAGGAATAACAGATGGCAAACATGGTGTCCTAGGCGCACCAATGCAAAGAAACACATAAGTGTAAACAAAACAACATATCATGATGTTCGAGTCAAGTTCTCTAAATCCCCAGTAGAGTCGTCAAAAACTGTAGCTTGACTTTTTCGTGCCCCCTTTCGGAGAGCTCGAATTGGTCCTACAGTTCGGACTCTTGTCACGGTTCTGAATCTAATCTCACAAAGCGCAATGTATGACTGATAAATCACCAAAGAGTCCAAATCCGACAATTGGTTTTGAAAAATCAATTTTGAATCAAAAAGCGCCAAACATGGACTGCTTTGCCAGATTTCAGAGTTGCCACCTAAATATTTTGTTTTGGGAAATTTAGGAAACCCTGACTCGTGCCAAAGGCCACGTGTTCGTTATCTCCAAAGTTGCCTCGGCTCGGGAACTTGGGTACGAGAGGGGAAGGTCCTGAAATGAGCACCCCCGCTCGCCCGATCAAACATCGGCCTCTACTAACATGATATGTTATTTTTGAAAACACATGCATTCTTATTCCAGTTTATTGGCTAACTTACTATGTGATGCGCACAGCATACAAATATAGACTCAATCACTCAAGTTGGAACAAAACATCTCATGTTTGTTTTTTGAAAAGTGGTTTGAAGTTGCTACCCTCAAGTAGGCTAAAGTGCGGATTTGCCACCAAACAAGGTGGGCTTAAAACATGATGATTTGCCACTTCAAGTGGGCTTAAAACTCACATTTTGACGAATTGTTCCAATTCAAGCAATGAAGCCTTCATCCACAGGCATTCATACAGTTATAGCAGTTAAGCAAATAGCCTCATAGCAAGCATGCTTTCATGGTAGTCACTTACACACATGCAATATGCTAAAGCGTAACCACTTACAGTGTACTCCGAGCCAAAACAGAAAACTTGTTAGAAATCAATGCATGATCCTAGCTATGTTAAATGCCTAATGCAACACATGCAAAAATGTAACTAACTAGGCTCGGCTATCTAAGATGGCATATGAATGCAACACTCGATAACATGCTTTGAAACACGTATTCAAGAAAGTGTATTGAAATACGATGCAGTTTGAATGATGCGCCGAGCCCGGCGCATGCAAGACAAAATGAATGAATGTAGAAATGCAGACATAAGGTATGCTAATCAAAACGTGCCCTAAAACTAACCATCGAAAGCTGATAAGTAAAAGGGAGAAAGAAAATGGGGTTGGAAGACATGCACACACACACGCACCCTTATTACAACATTTTGCCCTCTCGTAGAAGGGTCCGAATGAAATGAAAGCTAACTAGGCTACGCTAATTTAAGCTAACTATTACAAATTCACAACTATTTAACTAATTAGTTAACTAATTACAATCACAAATGAATAGCTAAACGCATTAACTATTTAAGTACAGAATCAACGAGTTAACCGTCTAAGCAAAGCAGTTAAAAGGAGCCTCGGGGCGAGGAATGTATGCATGCTCGGTTGCTTCCTCCTGAAATCCCGTCGCCTTGCCACCGGTTGCCTCTGTTTGCATTTGCTTTGATTCCTGAACACTGAACCAATTCCCAGACTACTTATGCTCCAGGACCAGAATCACTTTGAACCATCTTCAAGCTGGTGGGCTGTCGTCCACCAGGGGAGGCTATAGGCCACTTGTCGGCCACTTAAGGAGGCTGTAGGCCACTTAAAGTGGTCGGTCGGCCAGTTTCTCTGGCCGGTCGGCCAGTTACTTCTGCACACTTCCATTTTGTAGCAAATAGAGTTCAACAAGGCAAATCAAGGCATTTGCAGGGTATGTGTGTACAACCACCCTCCTTATCATTTCTCAAGCTCAAAGGAGTATGGTGCTCGACTCTCAGGCCACCAACTGAGCATCGCAATGCACAATGGCCGAGAAGCCCAGTTTGTACAAGTTAATGAATGCACAAGTAACACATAAGACTCAAGAGGCCTCCACCCTATCATGCACAATCAAGGGGGACAGTGACTAAGAAATGAGGCACGTTTCATCATTTCATGTATGAAACGCCCCTCGTTTCTCGTGTTTGGATTAACGTCCGATCCAAACACAATGCAATGCAACACATATGCAAACAACATGCTTATCTACCAATGCTAGAGTGGCATGCACAAGGCTCTATCATGCAAGCAATGTATGCAAGACATGTTAAGGGGCCAAGAGCACTAAAGCAAGTGAAGGACGTTACACATGAGGCATGAACTATCAATCTCAAATGGTCAAACCAACTATGGACAGAACAGTGGCAAAATCATGCCAGAAATGAAGCACCAAAAGCTACAACAACATGCTCATGCATTGGCTCGCAAGCTAGGCATTAAACACAACTCTCAAACACAATCAAAGAGTGATATGCATGAGAATATGGCAAGGCTATATGCACTGAAATAACATGTTAAATGGTGCCATATCACATAAACACCGCAAACAAGGCATGCTAGAAGTCTCAAAGCATAAGGCTAGGAAAGAGCACTACTGAAGAGGCATGCAATACATAGCCTAAATGACCAAACCAGCTTTGGACAGAGCTTAACCGTGCCAAAACAAAGGCCAAAACATGCTGAAACGATAGCCCAAAAGCTTAGACAAACATGCATGCAAGTTGGCTTACAAGTGAAGCATAAGGCTTAACCCTCAAACACAACAAAAGGGTGATAAATGCAAGAATATGACAGAGGTATATGGTCTGAAATAACATGCCAAATGATGCCATGCCATGGAAAAAGCTCAAATATGACATGCTAGAGGTCTCAAAGTGCAAGACTAGCAAAGCCAAATGCACTATAGCTATGCAAAGCCAAGCATGCATGACCAAAACCACTCAAATCAGACCTAGAGCATGCTAAAACATAGCAAAAAATGTGCTGGTGTAGAGCATACACATGCTAGATCAATTAAGCTAAAACACCAAATACACTAGGCTAGTGAACAAAATTGCACTGCAAGTGCAAGAAGCATGCAAGAGGCAGCCAAACCAATCAAAAACAGAATGGAAAATCAGTGGCAACAACATGCTGAGATAGAGCTAACATGAGCTAGAATGAGAGGCATAAAGCATGATGCATGTTAGGCCAACAAGTAGGATTGCACTACAAGTGTAAGATGCAAGAAACCAATGATCAAACCAACCCAAAACAGAGCTATGGCAAGTTCAAAAAGTCACAAAAACATGCTTGGACTAAGCTAGCAAATGAGAGAAATACATGCTCATGTATTAGGCCACCAACACAAGGCATAGAGGCACAACTTTTAAACACAATAAAAGAGTGATAAACATGAGAGTATGGCAGAAGTTTATGCTCTGAATTTACATACCAAATGATGCTATATCACACAAATGTCATAAGTAAGGCATGCTAGGGGTCTTAAAACACAAGACTAGCAAAGGCCACTGCACTATGGCCGTACACGGCAAGCCTCAAAGGGCCAAGATCATTCCAGACAAAGTTTAAGCAGGTCAAAACAAGGCTAAGAACTTGCTGGAGTAGAGCTAAAACAAGCTAGAATAGCAAGCTATCAAGACACTAGGAGAGGGGATGACCCTCTCTTATTTGGGGCCTCAAAACACACTTTCCACCATTGAAATTCCTCTGGAATTCAGTGGTTAAAAGGCCAAGAAAAGGCGGTCTCAAAGGTCTTAAGAAATGGCACAAAGCAAAGCAAAACAAGCCACCAAAGGGGGTAGACTACCCCTAACTCAAACAAAGCCTCAAACAACCATTTTAAACACTTAAAAACAAAGCTTTAGAGCATGCAAGGATGGCCAAATACTTAAGCAAAATAAAGCTTAAAGAGGGTAACTACTCACCCTTGAAGAACCACAGCAAAATAGTAACTTATGAGGTAAAAATCAGCTTTTTAGAACCCAAGTATGACCTCTAAGAACCTCAGCTCAATGATGGTGGTGCTTTACTAGGTGTTTGTGTGCAAAAGTATGAAAAAACAACACTTTTGATTCAATATAGCACAAATATAGAGAGAGAGGGAGAATTCTAGTGAGAGAGGGATATCTTTAGCTCTCTAAAAATCTGAACTTCTGGAAAGGGAGAGGGGCCTTCCCTCTTATAGAATTCCAAGCCTCAAGCTTGTTTGACAAGCTAGAAGCTTGGTGTAATCCCTCTATACACGTGTATGGAGGATGCCTTCTGTGCCCAACAGTTGGCACAGCTGGCAATAAAAATATCTAAAAAAGCAAGAAAATTTCCACTGGCCTACTGGCCACCTAAAGTGGCCTACAGGAGGGACAAGTGGCCTACAAGAGCCAAAAGTGGCCGACAGCCTCTCCCCTCCCTCTAGGCAATGGGGAACAAGGTATGGCACAAAAAAAAACCAAAAGGAAGAGAGCTAAGAGGCCACAAGATAAGGCACGCAGCCGAAAGCTTTCGAAACTAGCCTACCGGCCACCGCAAGTGGCCTACAAGAGAGAAAAGTAGCCTACAGCTACAAAAAGTAGCCTACAGGCCTCTCTCTCTCTCTCCAGGCAAAGGCACCAAGGTAAGGGTCCAAAAACAAACCAAGAAGAAGAGAGTTAAGAGACCCCGAGACAAGGCGCTCAGCCGAAAGCCCCGGAAACTCAAAACGAGCACAGACATGCGTAATCACCGAGTGCACAAATGATGACGTCTGAGTCTTAAGGTCGGTCAAAAATGGAGTGTCTACACTATGGTGTACAACTCAGTAAAAAAAACGTCCTCATTAGCACACGTAGGTTGGGAGTGGGAGTGAAAAACGCCTTAAACTTAGTCGCAAAAGGCCATTCGGGGAGCAAAAATGAAAAGCAACCCTCGAACCACTCTACGGATGTCACGGGTAGCTTTCTTGTGACAAATAGGACTTGCAGGGATAGACGGGATGTAATTAGCACACGTAGGTTGGGAGTTGGAGTGAAAAACGCCTTGAACTTTGTCGAAAAAGGCCATTCGGGGGGAGAAAATGCAAAGCAACCCCCGAACCACTCTATGGATGTCACGGGTAGCTTCCTCATAACAAATAGGACATGTGGGGACATATAGGATGTAATTAGCATACGTAGGTTGGGAGTTGGAGTGAAAAACGCCTTGAACTTAGTTGAAAAAGGCTGTTGGGGGGCTAAAATGCAAAGTAGCCCCCGAACCACTCTATGAATGTCACGGGTAGCTTCCTCATGACAAATAGGACCTGTGAGGACAGACATGATGTAATTAGCACATGTGGGTTGGGAGTTGGAGTGAAAAAAGCCTTGAACTTAATCAAAAAAGGTCATTTTGGGAGCAAAAATGCAAAGCAACCCCCAAACCTGAACCACTCTATGGATGTCACGGGTAGCTTTCTCGTGACTAATAGGACTTGTGGGGACAGACGAGATGTTTGGGAGTTGGAGTGAAAGACCCTTTGAACTTTGTCGAAAAAGGCCATTTGGGTGGCGAAAATGAAAAGCAGCCATTGAATCACTCTATGGATGTCACTGGTAGCTTCCTCATGACAAATAGGACCTATGGGGACGGATTAGCATACATAGGTTGGGAGTTGGAGTGAGAAACGCCTTGTACTTTGTCGAAAAAGGTTATTCGGGGGGCGAAAATGCAAAGCATCTCCTGAACCACTCTATGGATGCCACAGGTAGCTTCTTTGTGACAAATAAGACCTGTGGGGATAGACGAGATGTAATTAGCACACGTAGGTTGGTAGTTGGTGTGAAAAATGCCTGAAACTTAGTCAAAAAAGGCCGTTTGGGGGGCGAAAATGCAAACTAGCCCCCGAACCACTCTATGGATGTCACGAGTAGCTTCCTTGTGACAAATAGGACCTGTGGGGATAGGTGGGATGTAATTAGCACACGTAGGTTGAGAGTTTGAGTGAAAAACGCCTTGAATTTAGTTGAAAAAGGTCGTTCGGGGGGCAAAAATGCAAAGCAGCCCCCGAACTAGAAGTCTAAAGACATAGAATAGAATACAAAACAAAACACATGAAATTATTATCACCATACACATCCCTCCAAGATTTATTTTTAATTGATCTTGGTTCTTTAGTTTACATGGGATGGATGGACATAGTGACTGATGAGAATGATCATGTATATGGGTCCATTTTTAAGATTTTAGGTCCCTTGATTCATCTGATCAGGTGGTTTGGATTGACTAATCAATGGCTATATTTTTGAATTGTCACAGCTTGTATGTAATAGGCAAAACCATTTCAATGATCTCTCAATACATTGAAACATTTACTGAACAAGTCATTTCTGGTAAATGTCACAACCAAACAGGGTCCTAAAGAACCAAAATGAAGAGAAGCATACCATTGATGTAGGCCCAATCTAACCTTAATGTTTACCTTTAATCATCTTCTAGTTTGACAAATAAGCATTGCCAAGTTGTTTTAGAAAGAAATTTTTTCTCAATACTGCTGAATATGCTGCACAACCTTACATTGATTGTCATTTTTAGGGGCTAATTGGGCTTTTAATCTTGTGCACTTTGCGTTATTTAGGTTCCTAACATTTCAATAATGTTAATTTAATTTAAATATAAAATATTATGATTGCAGGGATGAAAACCATGGTAATGGTAATTTGTACCATGAAAAATGGCCGTTTCGCATAGTAGTAAATATATTTTTGTGTACGAGGGACATTGTTTTTGTATCTTCAAATGCTATATGGAACTAATGGGTGTAATTTTTGTTTTATAGATAGCTTTTGGCATAGACATGTGGATCTTCTATTTTTGTGTACGGAGGATAATTTACACTTTTGAATAATCCCATTTTTTTGTCGTCCTTTGCTTTTTGTGTGGAATTTGGATGAATTGTACATATAACTTTTGGCGAGGTACAAAATACTTTTGACGTCGAACAAATATTTATTGCCGTGGTGTATAGATTACCTTTTATTGTGGTATAAATTACCATGGTAATGGTAATTTGTACCATGAAAAATGGCCGTTTCGCATAGTAGTAAATATATTTTTGTGTACGAGGGACATTGTTTTTGTATGCTTATTTGTTCTGTATGAAATTATTATTTCCAGTTGGAATATATACTTGGTTTGTATAGAATTTGACTGTGATGACCGGGTATGTAATCCGTCTTGTCTTTCTTTTATTCATGATTAATTTACTCGTGTTAGAAGTGTCGAGGATTAACTTGAGGTCTTGTCGACCGTTTGGGTTCACTGTTCTTAAAACTTTCTTCAGATTCTTGTCCTTATTTTATTTTTGAGTTGGGTTTCGCTTGTTTTGAAAGGCGTGAAATTGGATCAGGGGTGTCTCAATTTCAACTAGTGCATTTTCTGGGCAGAAGGAAAAACTGCACGTGCAGGGATTTGGGCTGCAAGAGCGGAAGTGGGGTCATGCGTGCGGGAGGTAAGGCCGCACGTGCGGTAAGGTGAGGCAGCCGAAGGTGCAAGGTTGCTTTAATTGCACGTGCAGGGGAAGGTGCGGGGAACGGGCCGCATGTGTGGAAAGGCACGCGCCAAATGTGCAGAAGAAGGCACGTACATGCAGAAGTGTGCTGGGTCCAAAAATTTTCTCCTTTTCTTCTCCTTGGATTGAGTGTATCTCACTTTTTGCCCTTCTCTCTCTTTAAAAATATGTTTTCCTCTCCCTTCTCTCTACAAACCTCCATCCACCATATAGCGATACCGGGTTTACCCTTGTTGTACAGTGATCCGGACATGTGTCCGTGGATGTTGGTAGTTGTTTATTATCTAGTTTGCATCCTCTTTACTTTGTTTATTGAGTTATAGGATGTGTTGGGCAGGTTTGTTACAGGTTGGTTGTGTTTGGGAGCCTAGTGTTGCTGCCCAGATTTTGACCTTCGCTCGAGCTGGGAGTGGTTCGCTCGAGCGAGAGTTTGAGTTGGTGTCTGGTGGATCCGAGCCAGAGTGGCTTCGCCTCGAAGCGAGTGATTGCGGTCTGTGTTCTGGACCTGAGAGTTTTATTTCTTGGCTCGACGCGAGCTTTCTTGGTTCGAGCGGTCTGGTTTGTTCTATTCGCATGAAGCGAGAGGTCTGGTCGCTCGAGCGTGCTGCTTGCAGACTGAGGGTTTGAGTTGTTGGCTCGAGCGAGCATTCACTTTCGCTCGAGCGCACTTTTGAGTTTTGTGCTCGAGCGGAGCTTCTTTGGCTCGCGAGCGAGAGTTTTCGTGTCTGGTTCGCTCGAGCGACCAAGTCTATCGCTCGAGCGAGCGATGTTTATTATCAGCGGACAGGTAGCGATTTTGACATCACTTTTTCACTTTCTTTTTTTGATCAAAACCCTAGATCCGGAAAACACTTCTCTCTCTAACTACACTCTCTCTAATTTGATCTCCCTATGAGTAGTGAATCTAAGCCTTAGGGCCTTTGTAAAAAGATGTAGGCGTTTGAGAGCTTTGTTTTAATTTCTGAAAAAGTTTGGGATCTGGAGACACGTTGATCTTTCGAGTCTTCATCTCCTTTTGGCTCAAACTTCGAGGTAGGGGATATCCTACTCCCTTTCTCTATGGGATTTTGTCTTTAAATTTTTGGTATTTTGAGATGTTGGGGTTGGTTGGTAATTTGGTAAAAGTTTGGGCGCTTTTGTGAATTTTACATAAAGTTGCGGGTTTTTATTCATAATAAACCTTAGATGCATTGTTGTGGGCATAGAGAAATGGAATAAATGTTAGAATCATTGATTGAAAAGGGACCTAAAGGGTATGAAAGGAAAATTATGGATTAACGAATCCTAATTACATTGTTGATAATTGGATATATTAATTGAGAAAATGAGGAAATTTGAAATTGTTGATTGGATAATCCATTGTGCATTTATTTTTCTGTTTTAGAAATAAACCTCTTTGGTGCTATCGGTGGAGGATAGTCGTGATTGTTTGTCAGACCAAATCTGATGATTTAGGCAAACGGAGAAACTAATCACTGGAATTGTTCATGGAACTGACGTCTGATAGATAATAACATTAATTGTATGGATGAGTGATTGTATAATGTAGAACCAATTGTGTTTGTATTACGTTATGTGTAGAGGAAGAGTATGGGGCATTGTACCTCCGGCGTGTTTAGGGAAGATCAGGAATTGTACCTTCTAAACCGGATAGTTGTTGGGAGAAGATTAGGGGATATGAACTCCGTAAGATACAGCTGCATATGTTTGTCTTAGAGAACGTGAAAGATAGAGCTTATATGCTTATCTTTGTGATAGTGTGGATACAGCTTACTATCTGTTTCTGTGAATTGTGGGATTTTGTGTTATACATATCCTGTTTGAAAATGTGGATATAGGTTATCTATGCTAATCTGTGAAGTGTGGGATATTATTTTTTATACATATCTATTGAAAATAATTGAAGACGCTAACATGCTCTTACTGTTAGAAAAGGGAAAATGAAAAGTAACTGGACTCATAAGTCGTGTGTGGCATAAATATGTGATTTATGTGATGTCTATCAGTGTGGCCATCTATCAATTGCATATTCGGTTTAGTCATTGTTCATTGGTTGGTTTTAGTGTATTTCTTACTGGGCTGTGGCATCACCCTAAATGGGAATATCATTTCAGGTACAGGTAACTCCCACCTCTGAAGGGACATGAGTCTTGGCGTAGGCTAGAGGGGCGGATCATACTTTTCTCGCTTTACTTTGTTTGATGAGGATTACATGTAAATTCAGGCCGACGGCGCTTAATTGTCAGTGATGGATGTTTAGTACTTTTGTGAATACCAAGTGTTAACTTGGGAAGATGTAAGCCCTTGTAGGGCATTTGCTTTTGTTTGTTCAACATGTAATACTTATGTAATGAAATTCTGATAATGAGATAGAATGTTGCGAACTTGTACATATCAATGATTATATTCTTTATTGATGGGTATTGATGGTATGTTATTTTGAGGGCTTACCCAACTTGTGTATCGAGCGTACCGGGGTTACGAATTACTTTGGGTACGTGGGAGAAGTGATTAGTATCACAATGGGTTTGTTCTCTCTGATAGAAGACTTTAGACTTTGTTATATATAGTGCTATGTGCTTAATTATTAACATGCTTATGTGACTTATGTGGGTATGGACTTTAAATTTTCCTAGGATGTTGATTGGATCCTTGGGTTTCTGGGGAGTCTTGTTGAAAAAGCACTTGATCAATGCTATTTGCTTAACCGGAATCTTAGTAACGCCTCGGGTACTATTCAATTATCCCGAAACGAAATTCGTAAGTGCTTATTGTGTTTAGGTCTTACGTTGGAGTGGAATTACAGCTTGTCCATTCCACTAGGACTGTGGGTTGTAAGTTTTGGCACATTTGTGAAATGTTGCTAATGTCTGTGTTACCTTTTATTAGAGATGGTCAGTGGACGAGGAAGATGCGTGCTAGACGTGGTAGACCTGCGAAGGGCAGGGAAGACCGGTTACCGGTCGAGATTCCTGGCAGTTTGCAGGAGGGAGTTGGTCAGGCCAATGTGGCCGAGACCAGTGGGTCAGCAGGTCTCATGGATGTGCCTTTGGGCCAGGAAGGATTAGCAGAGCTTTGGGTACTTCTTAGACGCTGGAATCAGGTATGCTGAGGCAGGGGACCTTCGTCTCTTGAAGCAGGAGTTTTCCGGTCTAATCCGGGTATGAGTTATCGGGGATCGAAGGAGCCACTTGAAGGCTGTATGAGGTGGGCCTTGAGAGCAAATGAGTATAGGTTCGAGATGCTTGGCATCTGAGGACGGGAAGCGACTGAATATAGTGACCTTAGCATCTTCCAGCTGAAGGGAGATGCGGGTCAATTGGTGGAAGTACGAGGAATGCTCGTGTTGCGTTAGGTTACTTGGGAGGCGTTTGTGAATGCTTCCAGAGAGGTGTTTTGTTCCTGCAGCAGCTAGGGAGAGCTGAGGATCAGTTTAGCCGGCTTAATCAGCAGGGCTTGATAGGCCGTAGTATGTGAAGCGCTACCTTTACTATAGTCTGTCCAGGTCGCACTGAACTGGTGGCGTCCGAAGGAAACGCCGTTGGCTATGAGTTCGTTGAGCGAAGTTGATGGCCGGGGCTCTAAGCTGAAGAGTTGGTGGGTTCTTACATCCGAGGAGTATAGGTACACCTAGTCCGATTGCTGCCAGCTCATATGGAGCTCAATGATGCAGGAGGAGGATTGAGGGCAAAAGAGGCTCACAGTAAGGAGCCAAGATGTGTCAGGGAGGATGGCAGGAAGGCAGAGGTGGTTTCTATACCCTGAGCAGTCGGCAGGGTGGTGTTGCAGATCGACCTTTCCAGTTGCTGAGTTGCAGGCTTCCGGGAGAGGGAGTCAGGGGGGAGTTTGTTTGTACAAAGTGTGGCCAGTTGGGTCACAAGGTTTTTGTTTGCCGCTAGGAAGGGTTGGGGGTCACGAGAGCTGCTTCTTCTTCAGCTAGACCGCAGAGTTCAGAGTTTGGGCATGGGGACAGCCCTTTGTCTTGTTATCAGTTTTGTGGACAGCCTGGGGCACCTGAAGACGGTTTTGCCCGCCAGTTGAGTGCCACTTCACCGCCGTAGCGTCTGGTTCTAGGCAGACGCAGGGTTTTCAGCCAGCCAGTCTGTGCAGGCCTCGAGGCCAATCGGGAGCTTCAGTTCATCCCAAGTCTGCTGCAGCAGTCTTTTGCTCCGAGAGTTGGAGCAGTAGACCAGGGGGCCTACGGGGCGGCGTGTATGCTTGTTACGCGCAGGATTTAGTACCAGCTCCATCAGTAAGTGAGAGAGTACTTTTCTGTTTCTGCAACTCGGTTGCTAGGTGTTGTGATAGGACACGGGTGCATTCTCATTCTTGTATCTGCCTGCATTGCATCATGTTTTGAATTGGGAGTTAAGCACAGTTAGTGCAGAGGGTTAATTTTGGGAAAAATTTGGGGCCGAGCTGCAAGTGTGGGCTTTGAGCCCAAGACGCGGAAGACTTAAGTTAAGAAGTGCCGTGAAGGACACTCCGGGCCAGGAGAAGCAATGTTACTCCGGCCCAGGAGAAGCATAGTTACTCCGGCTGGGAGAAGTAAATGTTATTTCGGGTCTCAGGGATGTAAAGCTTACTCCGGTCCGGGGGCGGCTCTAGTTAAACCGATTGATCCGAGATAGTCGCGGTTACAAGTTGTTCCGAGTCAAGATCGGTAGCGAATGTTATTACCTTGGTTAGAACGGTTTCAAATTGCACCACGGTTCGTGTATGGGAGAACCAAATATATGTGATCTTGGCAGAAGAAAACCGACCTAACGGTTAGTATTTTGCCGGCCTATTTTTTCTACGGTTCGCATTAGCAATGTTATTTCGGTTCATGATGGTACGTTCGGTCCGAAGAGAAAACCATCCCATTGGTTTAAGCAAGTGGGTGAGGGTTAAAAGGATAATGCATTATCCTTTTGGAGTATGAATCCTAGGAGCCTCTGCTAGGAGAAGACAAGTCCTACTAGGATTTTGTGCCACGGGAAAACTTATAAAAGCTCACAACATCTACCTTGGTGGAGGTTAATTTGAACACAATCTTATCTGGGAACTTAGAGCTGCTATTTGTAGTCTAGTTTGTCAAAAGCTACTGACTCC
>NW_021026675.1:53420-74340 GCF_004153795.1 Camellia sinensis | reverse complement strand
GCTTTTTGTGTGGAATTTGGATGAATTGTACATATAACTTTTGGCGAGGTACAAAATACTTTTGACGTCGAACAAATATTTATTGTCGTGGTGTATAGATTACCTTTTGTCGTGGTATAAATAACCATGGTAATGGTAATTTGTACCATGCCAAATGGCCATTTCGCATAGTAGTAAATAAATTTTTGTGTACGGAGGACATTGTTTTTGTATGCTTATTTGTTCTGTATGAAATTATTATTTCCAGTTGGAATATATACTTGGTTTGTATAGAATTTGACTGTGATGACCGGGTATGTAATCCGTCTTGTCTTTCTTTTATTCATGATTAATTTACTCGTGTTAGAAGTGTTGAGGATTAACTTGAGGTCTTGTCGACCGTTTGGGTTCACTGTTCTTAAAACATTCTTCAGATTCTTGTCCTTATTTTATTTTTTAGTTGGGTTTCGCTTGTTTTGAAAGGCATGAAATTGGATTAGGGGTGTCTCAGTTTCAACTAGTGCATTTTCTGGACAGAAGGCAAAACTGCACATGCAGGGGTTTGGGCTGCAAGAGCGGAAATGGGGTCGTGCGTGCGGGAGGTGAGGCCGCACGTGCGGTAAGGTGAGGCAGCCGAAGGTGCAAGGTTGCTTTAATTGCACGTGCGGGGGAAGGTGCGGGGAACGGGCCACATGTGCGGAAAGGCACGCGCCAAATGTGCAGAAGAAGGCGCGTACATGCAGAAGTGTGCTGGGTCCAAAAATTTTCTCCTTTTCTTCTCCTTGGATTGAGTGTATCTCACTTTTTGCCCTTCTCTCTCTTTAAAAATATGTTTTCCTCTCCCTTCTCTCTACAAACCTCCATCCACCACCATAAACTCTTGATTTTTTCCAATACATTGGAGTTTTGACTCTAGTCCCTTCATCAAAATTGGAGAACTCTTCGAGGGCAACGTTTTGTGCGGTGGAGATTGAGTTTCAACACCGTTGATTTTGGGAATTTCTTCTCTCTTTCCTTCAAGAACTTGAGGTAGGGATTTCTTGATACATTTCTTTACAAGTCTATGCTTATTTAGAGCTTCTCCTTGTAGTTGAAACATATGATATTGGGCCTAGGAACTCCAAAAGGGTTTTAAATGTGGTTCCTCAAGATTTTTTCCATGTCTTGAACGATATTGAACTATGCGGTTGTATGTGTGAGTTGTTGGGCAAAAACCCTTTCAAAAATGGAGAAGAACCTAGTTTTGGTGAAACCCTATAAATTGGGGATTTTGGAAAATGTAGAGATATTGTGAAATTCATGTTGAATAAGTGTTATGAGGGATTTATGATTGAGAAATTTCTATATTGTGTATGTATGAGAAATTCCATAGTAAAAACAAGAAAGAGTAGATATTAAGGCTTGTTGTTGTAGCACGTTGTTGATTGGTCTTGATAGGACCAAATTAAAAATGATGATTTACATGTAGAAAATGCACGTGTTAAGGAATTTTTGTCTAATTCTCGAAACCATATGTATATGTATATGTATAATGGAGGTTTTGCATGGTAAACGTGAAGGTTATTGTATTATCCCTTGGGGTTGTATTATGATTTTACATTGATAAGAGATATGGGTTTGTTGATCACGATGGAAGATTGTGTGGAGACATCGAAAATGGAAATATCAAAATGCATGGACCCCTATTGCATTGTCCTTCCATTACATTGTTGTTGAATAAAATTTAAATTACATTTTTAATTAATGCTTGAGAAAAGAATTGTTTGTGAAACGAGATCATTTGATTGGCTTTAGGGTAAATATGTGTGATAAGACTGGTAAAGTAGTGAGGAGGTATCATGTGGCTTCCGGTGAAAGATTGGTAAAGTGGTGAGGAGGTGCCACGTGCCTTCCGGTGAGAGACTGGTAAAGTGGTGAGGAGGTACCACGTGCCTTCTAGTGAAAGACCAATAAAGTGGGGTTATGTAGAGCTTGTTAGGCCTACTTCTGGACACTAGCCTAGGGGTTAAATAAGTTGTATTTATTACTTCCTTGAAAACTATATTGGAAATTGTTGGAGCTTTATGTTTCAAAAATTTGCATTGTGCACAAGACTTTCAAATGATGAGAAATACATTTCAAGCATGATATGACATATGCATTCATCTCATGAAATTGTATAAAATGTATGTACTTTGTTAGATTTCTCTACTGGGCTTTGTGCTCACCCTATGGGATCTTGTGCAGGAAAATATGTGATTCCACCAAATTAAAGGCGTAGAATGTGTTTTGAGAGAACAAGGCTCTTATCCTTTTGCTGTAATTATTTTGGATATGCCAAGGGCTTTGTATGTATAGAATTGAAAACCACTTTTGTGTACCAGGCTTGAGCCTTAGAATTTGTAACCCTTGAGGGCATTAATGTACACTTGACTTGTATTGCCACATGCTATAAATTCATATTCTAGAAAGGTTGAATATATACTTGCATTGATGTCTTAATGAATATACATGTTTGAGATGTAGTGATGATGTAATGGATGAAACGGTATTATCTATATATCCATGTATGTTATGGAAGTGATTGCTTTGGAAATCAAGATCCTGATAGTGGGTAATTTTGTGTCCTTAGGTAAGTATTTTGGGGGCGTTACATTGACATTAAAAGTTATTCTTTTTTGTTAGATGGTTGTAAGTGAAATACGTGCTGTGGAATAAGTGATAATATATACATATTGTTTTTTTTTTATACCTGTTATAGGTTGCGTGAGATACATACAGGTTGTGGACAAATTAATTTAAAAAAAACCCCCATAAAATGATGTTTTTGGTGACTAAACAATTGGTAGCCAAAAAATGGAGTTAAATATTTTTAGCGACTAAATAGTTAGTAGCTTAAAAAGAATTAAATGGAAACAAATATTTTGGCGACTAAATATTTAGTAGACATTTAAAAAAGAGTTTAGGTGACTAATGATTTAGTAACCAAAAAACAAAACAAACAAACCAAAAAAAAAAAAAAAAGGAAAAGCACTTTTGGTGACTTGGCCAAAACATAAAAATTATATGATAGGCGACTTTAGTAGCTAAACAGAAAAAGTAGACTTTAGGTGACTAAACTATTTAGTAGCTAAACAACAAATTGAACTTTTGGCGACTAAGCATTTAGTAGCTAAAAAAAGTTAGATGAACAAAAAAAACAATATTTGTGACTAAAACTTTGGTCGCCCTAGATAATTCAAGTTTTGGTGACAAAAATTTTAGTAATTGAAAATGTGATGTTAAATTAAATTGTAAGCCTTTGGCAACTAAAAGATTAGTCACCAATTTAGCCTACCAACGACTAAAGATTTTTTTTGTCACCAATACCTTTACTTTTGGCGACTAAAAAATTAGTCGCCAATTTAGGACTTTCGGCGACTAAATATTTTTTTGTCGCCAATACCTTCCCCGACAATCTTCTCGCGACAAAGCAGGCAACCAAAATATTTAGTCGGGAAAACTTTTTGGTGACTAAAAATTGACTTTTGGCAACTAAAAATTTAGTCGCCAAAAGTGCAATTTCTTGTAGTGTTTGTATGTTATTGGTTAACAAAAATATGATTGTTGTTATTTATTTTGTATGTTTTTTTAGTTTACTTTCTCTGTACCATCTCTCATCTCTGTGAAATTTCTCCGTCTAAAATCATTGGAACAACTATAACTAGTGAGATTTTGCAGACTTAAACTAAAAAACAATAACATTTCTCTGACTAAAGTCCTGTGAAATGTTACTATCCTTCTACAATTTCATTGGTTTTGGTTAATGAAGTTTCGCAGACTTCATTTTGTTGGATAACTTTGTGTATTTTGACTATATTTAATCAGTGAAGTTTTAGTAATTTTGTGAAATTTTTTTTGGCTTAATGAAATTTCACTGACTTTTCTAAGATGTGAAAATTCAAATGACTTTTGATTTTGTAATTTTTAACAATTAATTGATTTTTTTTTTCTTCTGTTTTGAATCATAAAATTTCATTAACTTAGTATAATGAAATTTTAGTTCGCCAGAGAGTCGTCAGAGAATATCAATGTGCCAAGTTAGTAAAATTTCACTTTGGCAGAAAGTCACCAAAAAATGATCACTGACAACCGGCGGTGGTTATTGAAAAGTTATCGTCTGTGGCCAGAGATGTGGAGAGATGTGGCAATAGCAATCGAAGGTGATAGAATAATATAACTAGACTAAGGGTAATTTTATCCGAGAAAAATAATATGTCCTCAAACTAACAAGGATAATTTAATTATTTTTAAACTAATACAAATTTTTTTCTAAAAAACAAAATAAAAAATATTAAACAATGCCATCAGACACTAATTAATAGTGGTTTTTAGTTTAAGGTCCTTAATATTAAGATTTTATAAGATAAATGACATGTAATATTTTCATAGTAATTGGGGTCCCTCAACATTTTCACGGAGAAATTTTGGCACATAAAAGTTTTAACATAGAGAAATTTGAAATTTCTCTAATAATATTATCAAAGGACCTTAACTTATAAGAAAAAAACATATTGAATCTCTCTTACTATCAAAAGTTGGATAGGGATGTTTCATTAATTTTCCCTAACTCATATGTGGAAATATCAAATTTGTGGGACTAGGGCTGTGCAAAATATCGCCCAATCCATTAAAATTGCACCGATCTGCATCAATCCGCACTGCTTTATCCACTATCCGTGGTTTAAACTTTAAAATTTATAATAAGCCTTCGAAACAGCTCCTCTTTGCTATAGTTAATACACATATATTTTTTAACCTATAATGAAATATTAAAGTAAAAATGAGTATGAGAGAGATTTAATATATGAGATTTATTACAACTTAGTAGTTATATATATGAAAAATATTATGCAAATTAGTGTTATATATTATGCAAAGACTTGATAATCTGTTAGAATATTATTCAATTTGCCAATCCGTCTAAAACCACTGAAATCGCAATTTGCCAATTCACCAATCCACCATTCAGTTTATAATTTTACTCTCATATTTGCATTTTCATAGTGGTGCAATTTTTCTGTATGCATAGCTGTATACATCCTATTTTGACTGATCCTAAGATTTCGGGTGCTTGCAAACCTCCCGATGATGAAACAATGATTACATCATCTTTAGAATATTTGAGATTGTTTAGAGTTGCTGTATGAACCTGTTTTGGACAAAAAAATAACTTTTTACAAAAATCACCATTTTACCCTTGGACTCGTTTTTAGCTAAAAACCAACCTTTTGACCCCAAGAGAGAGAGAGAGAGAGAGAGAGAGAGAGAGAAAGAGAAAGAGATAGAGGAAAGCCCAGCTGTGCTTTGATCGATGACATTTCCAAAATTAGTAGCCAGTTGTATTAAAAACATTGATCGGACGCAATTAGGGCTTACTTGGGCCATAAGCAAGCAAAGGTATGGGACTCCACACTTGTGCATGCATGGATGACACGTGTACAGAGACAAGTGGTGTGTATACACATGCATTGTGCATCTGCACATGAGTTGTGCGTATGCACAAGTTCTATGCGTGCGCACTTCCAAACGTGGTTTAACCTGTTTTGAAAACACAATCTTGGTGCAATGTTGGAGAGAGGCGGCAAGAGAACGAGATAGGAAGCCCTATGGTATTCCTCAAGCTTTCCCTCTGCCTATATAAGGAACCTCTCCTCCTTTTCCAAGGGTTAGATTTTTGAGAAGTTTTTGTGAGTTTTTTTGAGAGCCCTCCACCTTCCTCTCTTCTCCCGTTGCCTTAGTTTCAAAAATACTACCATTATAGTGACTACAAACACTTAAAAACAATATAAAGCTTGGAACTTAGATTATAATCTGAAACCTTTACTTGAGGGAGGCTTACAAGCAAAAGAACTCGATTTTTCTTACACATTTTCTTCGCGTGGCTTCGGTTTATTCAAACCAGCAGGTAAACTCTTATCTTTTATTTATTTCATACCTATTCTCTACCTATTTTCAATAGTTAATCATAGTTAGGATGCTAGTTTATCATTTCATCATGTAGTTTGTCTATTTAATTAGCTTTCTTGCATATCCTTGCATGTTTTCATTATTCTCATTAGTGCAGCATGTTTAGGCTTATTTAATCATGTAGAAATCATACATTAAACCCGATTTTGATTATCATATAGTTTTAGCATTTACTCTTTTTATTTTTTATTTGCATTTTTGTGAATAATCATCATACTAGTAGCCTCAAGCCGGGTTTAGGATCATTGCTTGCATGATTAGTTGTATGTTAGGATCATATTTAATTTTATGAATGCATGTATGGCGCTTGAGTGGATATCCGTGTAAGTCTCCTTGTTCTTCATAGCATATGTGTGTTCTTGGTTGTATTATCTTTTCAATAAATCAAGTTAAATGTTTTTCTATGCAAAATTGGTTGTTTTGAATAATTTTTGTAAATATTGTTAATTTTAGTTTATGTTTAAGGCCATAGATCATTAAAAATCCATTTTTTTAATATTGAAAATCACTTTATATGAAAAATATGACTTTATTCATTTAATTTAAAATAAATAATATGTTTTTTTTTATATTATTTTTTATTCAAATCACTTAGTTTTAGGCTTAAAATGACTTGTATGAATAATTAATTGCTAAAATAATAAAATGTAGAATTAATAGAGACCAATCTTCGGATTGGATAAAAGGGGTTGTTTTCATTTAATGACTTGCCCCTTTTGTACCTTAGCTCCCAAACCGGTAATCTCTGGTTATGACAAATAAGATCTTTAACTTAGTTTTCATCGTTAAAGGTTTCTTAATTTCCCATAAAAATTAGGGCAAATTACACCAAAGGTCCTTATAGTTTTTCTCAAGTTTCATTTTGGTTTCTGTTGTTTCAATTTGAATATATTTGCCCTCTAATTTTTGTTTTTGTGTCAAATAAGGACAATTGTGGATGGGAGTTAAGTTTTTGGATGGAAAATGCTCACATGCATTACACATAACCATCTTTTAGGGGCCAAAAAGAAAATATATATTAGCCTATTGAGTTCATATATTCACTTTGAGTCACTTATTAAGTTGCTTGTAACAACCCTGAACTGTGATTAACCACTAATCCATGGTTAAGAGTACCTAATGAGTAATTAAGAAGAAATTTTGAATTAATTGCATGTGTATTGCATTACTTGTGTTTATATCTATTTGTTGTAGGAATATCTATTTGTATTTCTGTTTTGTTTTGCGAATTAAAGGCCTTATCGGCATTCGATCACGAAATTGACTTGATTTATGCGTTATTTGGATTTTTTAGAACATTATGGTAGGATTAATTGAATTTTGATTCGGAATCAAATAGTTAGAATAATTAATTCTAATTAGCTAGCCTTAACTCAAATTAATTAAGTTCTTTAATTAGCCTATATAAGGCTTATGTAACACCTTAGAGTGATATCATCTTCATCATTTGGACATCAAAAGCGAGAGAGAGAGAGAGAGAGAGAGAGCGTGGAAACCAAAGGAGAGGAAGAAGAATTGTAGAGAATTCAAGGTGTTGTGTTTAGTGACTCAACCATTTGGACATCTAGAACACAATTAAGCTTCTAAGGTAAGAATTTCTAGCTTCTAGTTTTGTAATTTAGTTGGTTAATACATGGAATCAAGTGAGATAGGTGAATTAACATGAGAATTGAGCTAAAGGATGAAATTGAGAACCAATTCATGAATGCATGTGCATATCATGAAGTTTTGGAAGTTGATTTCAAAGTTTTCCTACATGCATGTTCATTTTTTTGACTTGTTATGAGAATTCAACTCCTTTTTGTGCTAAACCTCTCATTCTACCAAGATTTGGAAAGTTTGAACTCAAGAAAATACATGTATGTTATGTTTTCAAAGTTTCAAGCTTAATTTGAGTAATTAACTTGCTTTTGGGCCTTGATTTTGCAAAATGATCTTTAATTCATGATGTATTATAAGTTTACAAGTGTTTCCTCAAGTTTTGGCCCAAAAGAACATGTTTTGGTGCAAGAGAATTGGATTTTGAAGCTTGAAGAGCAATCTGGAAATTCCAGAATTCTTCATTTTCGCTCGAGCGATAGAACCTGCGCTCAAGCGACCGCTCTTTGTTTTTTACTTTTGCTTGAGCGTAAAATTCATGCTCCCAAAAGCTTACAAGTTTTGCAGATCGTTCTAGCGACAAAAGTTGCACTGGAGCGAGGACCCTGTTTACTCAATCTTACGCTCGAGCGACCGTTGAGCGAAAAAATCATGCAACTAGTACTTTTGGAGAGTTTGCAAACCGCTAGAGCGACCAAAGTTTCGCTTGAGCGACCACCTTTATTTTTGAACCTCCGCTCGAGCGAAGGAAGCTGCGCTCGAGTGAAAACCCTGTTTTCAGCAAATTTGACTAAGTGTTTTGAATAACATTTTGACATCCTCATTGCATCCTAAGCATTCTTAAGCCCTAATTAAGACACAATAATAAGGATAAGACTTAGAAACACACTAAGAACGAGACAGAATAAGTTAAGTACTATCTGAGTGTGTGTTTCAATATGTGTATTTATTATGTTGTGTAGGTCATGCGCCCTAAGCTATTTGATCTGTCTACTCTGTCTGTCTGCTTTTAGAGCCAACTGTGAGTAATAACTTTTTAAAACTATATTCAATTTATAAGTATTTTCTGAATGATATAAGATAATCTGTTTTCTAAAATATTATTTTATGTATGAATGGATAACCATCCAATGTTTTTGAAATGTACTCGTGGCATCATTAGCTTCAGCTGACATCTGTTATTTATTTTGTTATGTCTTAATTATGGGCCAACTGTACATCTCATGAGCCAACTGTTATGGATCCTTCTGTATACGTCCCATTTATGGGCCAACTATACGTCTCATGAGCCAACTGTACCGTCTCCATGCACGTGAGTCAACTGTATGCCTTAATGGCCATCCCTTTATGGGTCAACTGTTTCTGCTAGTGCTAATGGACGTACCATATATGCTTAACTGTAAATTCTGATTATGAGTATGATTCTGAATCTATTTCTGTTATGAACTCCAAATTCCGAGTATGTTTATGAACCCATTTCTGTTAACTACGGAATTTTGTTTTCTGTATTTGTTATGGACAACATTCATTAAACCCCTTTACCTTGTTATTATTCATTGGGCTCTAGTTCATTCTATTATTTATGTATGTAGGTGATCAGGTGTGTGACCAGGTTCAGTGATGATGGCCTGGACTTCTGTTTTGTCAGCCAACCTTTGTGCCTCCCGAGGAGGTTTCGGAACGAGTCAAGTGGTCAAGTTTTGTGGACCAAGTTTAAGACTTTGATTTTCTTCTTTTGAATATGAATAAGTTTCTGTTTATCTGTGCACTAGGCTAAGTCCCACTTTTGTTTTATCTGTATAAGTGGGTGACGTAAGATTACTGTAATTATGACGTCACGCATATGTATATAAAGTTTTAAATTATCTGTCTCATGTATGTTTGCACAATTCAATGGACTATGTATGTTTTATATATCCGCTTCCGCAGCCCCTTATTATGTATAATCTGTTTGGTAATCCCAAGATTACTGGCTTGTTACGATGCTAAACCTATAAAGCCCGGTTTGGGTCGTGACATTGACTCACTTATCTTGCTTTCCTACCAATTCCATATTACTAGATTAATCACTTTACATGGCAACACACAACCAGTACACGTTCCTTCTCCCATTTCCTTCACTGATAACCTCAATTTCCCCTATATTTCTTTCCTAGATCAAACTGTCATCCATCGATTCATTTTCATCTTGCTCAAATCACCTTTTCTATCCTCCTTGCGTAAACCATTCCATAACCCCTCTCTGTAAAAATCACCCTACCCACCTCCTTATGCAGACCACTCCTTTTCAAGCCAACACATTACGCTGACATTGACCATTGTCGATGAGATAGAAATTTGGTTTGTAATCAATTGAGGTTATAAGATTGAGTTGTATATGTGTGTGTGTATATATGTATATATATAAATGTAGATGTCGGTTGAAACAGAGAGGAAGAGATTCAATTTTCTCTCTTGTTATCTTCACCAAGACCCAGCCATCAACCACCAAAATCCAATTGTTAAAGCTCTTATAAACTATTTCTACATCTAATTGCATAAAACACATTAATCCAACCCACAAATTTAGTTCAATTTACATGTATGTGTGTGTGCACGCTCGCACGCGTTGTGTGAATATATATGAAACAAAAGTAAAATAATTGCACAAAACCCATCAATCCTCCACCCCGCGAATTCAATAAACACACACACCCACACACACACATGTGTGTGTGTGTGTGGGTGTGTGTGTGTGTGCGCGCGTGCGTGTGTGAGAGACAAGCAAAAGAATTTAGCACATAGGTAAAATCCATTTCAATTTGTATCTATCTGTGTATGTGTATATATATGTGTGTGTGTATGATGTGTATATAAAAAAAATTCACAAGTTATTGCAGTGGATTCAATGGTCTACTTTGTTGAAGAGGCAGATTTTGACGGGAGCATTTAAAGTTGGATTTAGGATGATGAGGATGGTAGAGTGGAGAAAGCCTGGTGTTGATGCTCTGATGGTGGTTCAAGGGTGGTGGGAGTTGAATTTTGGGGTGGTAGAGCAATGCAATTGTTTGCTAGTTTAAGGTTACTTTGATGAGCTGGTGGTGTGGTGGAGGAGGTGTTTTGGTGGTGGTTGGTGGCTATGCATCGGGTGGTAATGTTTGGAGGTGGTGGTTAGTGGTTATGGGTGGTGATGGTGGAAGAAAGAAAGAAGACGAATTATAGAGAGGGAAGGATAAAAAGAAAGACTATTTTGTCCTTAAAAGATGGTCATGTGCCCTGTGAGGTTTTTAATTTCATAACAAATAACTCATTTTATTAATAAAACATCAAATTAATTAATAGTTTTTAATGGTGTTAAAATTTTATTTCAACTAATAATTTAGGTAATTTTATTATTATTGTCACGACCCCATTCCGCCCCTAGTAGAATGGTGCCGTGATGGCCAGTAATCCGAGATTACCAAAGGCCAACTTACAAGGATTCACACACAATCAGAGTATACATATGGGGCTAACATGTGCGGAAGCAATAAATTTAAATCTAATTAGTCCATAAGAGCTGTGCATAGATCGAATGGAATGTCATACATCTTATCAAGGTCTTACAACTTGGATACAATAAAATGAAATACAAAAAAACACATCTTGACCAAAAGGCTTCTCAAGCCATCATATACAAAACACAATGAATTACAAGCTAAGAAGCATGATCTTCAAGATGCTACAAAGTGCAAGTCCAAAACAAGTTGCAAAGCACATCTAGGCGTCATCGCCGTCCTGCTCATCACCTACATATATATAGAGAGGGTGAGCTTGGATACTCAGTGAATGGTACAAGTAATAAAGGGTTTGCATGAATAATATCCGAGATCTTTATCAAAGCGATACACATTATATCTTGCACAAAATCAAAGACAAAACAAGTTCATCTAACAAGTCTTTCAAGCTTCATCAATCAAAGTCTTTCAAAGCTTTCAAGTTTCAAGGGGTGACATTAATAAAGGTGCTACAAAAGCTTAGAGTCCTCTAGCACGTAAGGACTTTCAAAGATTGTGCTACAAATGCTTATAGTCCCCTAGCACGTACGAACTTTCAAAGGTTGTGCTACAAATGCTTATAGTCCCCTAGCACGTACGGACTATCAAAGGTTGTGCTATAAATGTTTATAGTCCCCTAGCACGTATGGACTTTCAAAGGTTGTGCTACAAATGCTTATAGTCCCCTAGCACGTACGGACTAGTGCCACAAATGCTTAAAGTCCCCTGGCACGTACGGACTTCCCGAGAATGTCATCCAAAACAAAACTTATACTTGGCACACAAAACAGGGATAATCATTCATGCTTGATTAAATACTTTTCAAACAAAGCAAAGCAAGGCTTATCAAAACATTATAACATAGTTTTATTAAAGATACCACTCACATAGTTCTTCAAACGTCGGGGCTACAGGCAAGGATCCAAGTCCTACAAGCACATAACAAATCCCATTGAATGCACTATCAAACAAGCTTTACATGAATGCAAATGATTTCGGCATTCTTTCAAAACTAAGTCGATCCAAAACAAAACACTGTTCCTCATCTCGGAAAAACATAATGGGCACCATCCAGGTCTTGGCCGAGGTCCCACACCTCCCTTGCCGAGGTGTGGTCCCGATGGCCACATTCAAGGAAACGAAGTCGGGAAAATCTGGGTTTCCCTTTCTTTGAAGAACATGAAGAACATGAATGCAAAGATCATAACTTATCGTGCATGGCTTACAAATCGTGCTCGATCATGCAATGCAGCTAGATGAACAATAAGAACAACGAGAGTAGATTAAGATTCTAACCTCAGAACACGAATCGAACGATTTGAACTCTAAGGATCAAGCTTGGGATCTACTTCTCTCTCTAAAAGCTTCTCTTTCCTCTTCTAGAGCTTCCCTCTTCTCAAGAACAAACACATACAACAAAATGATACATTTTGAGGTCTGCCGGCTGACTTAACACTCAGCCGGGACACGTGGCACTACCGGGTTGGTTCTCCTAAAAAAGGTGACTGAGTGAAAAGACAAGACTATGACAAGGTGTGTTCAACAAGCAAGATGGCATAAGCACTCCGGCAGGTAATGATCTCGGCTAAGAAGGACAACACTTGGCCTAGCTGTGCCATACCTCGGCCTAGATGTGTCACACCTCGGTCTAGGTTGCACCAATCCAGGAACAAGATCACTTAGGCGCAAAGGCAACATTTCGGCCTAAATGATACAAATCTCGGCCTTGGTGATGATCACCTCGCCCTAGATAATGACATCTCAGCCAATATACCAGGTGAAGGTGAAAGTCAATCAAGGTGATCCCAAGATGGTCCTAGGCATAAGAGGCTCAAAGGTGACCTAGGCTTAGGATGACCTTGGCTACACACACCAAGCAACAAACAGAGCAAAGCGAACAACACTTAAGCAAAACACGACAAGATTTGTAAAGAAAGTTTAACAAGACGAAAACATATAATTGCATGTGAGTATGACCAAGATGGAGTGAGGGTTGTTACAATTATATATTACAACAATTAAGAATTTTATTTTTTCAGTTAATTCTGATAAATAAAAAATTTTGACAAAGGGGTATTTGTAATTTTTCAAACCACAGGGAGCAATCCGTATTTTAAGTAAACTTCAGGGGGTGCATTTGTAATTTACCCTAAGGGAAACTTTAGAACCTTTGATGTAATTTGCTCTAAAAATTAAGTGGCGACTTTATGTTGGTTAAAGTAAGTTGGCACAACATTAGATGGAAACGCACCTTATACTTCAGGAAAAAGGCACGACGTCCACAATGGTGCAAATTCTCACTGCGTGCTAGAGTTGCACTACAATTTTTTTTGTCTATAGTGCAATAATTTTTTTACTGTTCAATTAGTATTTTTTATAAAAATAAAAAGGTCTTGTTAACAAATGCCCTAGGGCATAAGTAAAAAACAAAAAATAAATAAAAAACATAATATACTTTTCACTAAATTCAACGTATTTTTATTGAAATTAATACATTTTTTTATATTTTAACATATTTTAAAAATATTTTTTATACATTTTTCAGCATTAAATAATGCCGAGGACATTAGCATTTGCCAAAATAAATAAAAAAAACAATTAATTAATTAATTAATTTATAGTTAATGGTTAAAATGGGAGAAGTGAGTTTGACGGGTTTGATCGATAGGTCAGGGTAAATTGATAGTGAATTTTTCCCCAAAGATTAAAAAAATACCCAGTAAAACGCATAGGGCTGTTCGCAAAATTTGTAATCTGATTCAGTTCAGTCTAATTTGGTAGGTTTGGATTGATTTTTTGAATCCGTGGTTCGGTTCCAAATTGAAAAATTAAAAATTTGTAATGCACGGATCGGTTCCAGATTGAACCCTACAGTTCTGGATTGAAATCGATCCAGACCGTATACAAATAGCCTATATTTATATTATACACCCTTTCACAGAGTATTTTCTCTTATTTCATATAAAACCTAAACCCAAACATAAACTCTCATAGTATCTTCTTTTATTACTTTTGTTTGTTGGTTTTTAGTTTTAATTTGTAATGATCTAAATATTTATGATGGAACCAGTTTTTTTATGGTTGATCTAAATATTTATGATGGAACCAGTTTTCTTATGGTTGTTTAAATCCTAGAACATTATTTTGCTATTATGAAAAGGCATGTTGCTATTGTGGAATTAATATGATGCTATGTTTATGTTTTTATGAAATTAAAATGTTCTTTGTAATGATCTAAATATTTATGATGGAACCAATTTTCTTATGGTTGTTTAAATTTTAGAACAATATGTGGCTATTATGAAAACGTATGTTACTATTGTAAAACTAATATGATGCTATGTTTATATTTTTATGAAATTAAAATGTTATATATATATATATATTTAATTATGGGAACCCGTGATCCTAAACCGATTCAATCCGTATTTAAATGGATTGATTTGGATTTATTCTATGATTTAAACAGATTGCAATTTTTCAGGAACCGTAGTGAATTGATCATGATTTTATCCCAATCTGAGCCGATCCGGACCATGTTCACCCCTAAAAACGCAGGTTTGATCGATCTGTGATTCCACTTAAAAGGAAAAAATCAATACGTGATTCAAGATTATTATTTTTTTTTCAATTGTTGTTTATTCTTTTGTTTTCTTTTTCGTTTCGTTTTTTGGGTGGTTGGCGTTTTGATATTTTTGTGGATTTTGTTCTTTAGGGTTTTCAATAGCTGTAAGATGAGCAGCATCATAATTTTGAATAAAGAGGTACCCTCTCTCTTTCTCTATGTTTTTCCATGATCATGTGTTTTGTATGTATTTTGTTTGTGCATGTGAATTTGTGTGTATATGTCAAGGATTGGATACATTTATTTTCTGCTGTATGTTTGATTTAGGTAACATTCAATATTTGAAGCTTGTAATTTTGGTCAAAGATTGGCTATTCCTTTTCTTCTTGATCTTTTTTTTTTTCTTTTCTTGGTGTTCTTGAATTGTCTCAAAGAGAGCCATTTGCAGATTTAATGGTTTAAATTGATGCCCCTTCCATCTTCAAAGTTTTGTTTTTTGGATTGGCCCTCTATTTTTGAAGTTGATCAAACATCCAGATCACAATTCAAAGGATTCTGAAGAGTGAAGAGTAATGATGTGGAGATGATCTTTGTTTACGAAATGAGTCAATTGACTCATATAAGGCCACTATAGGACATCAATAATCAAACCCATTTGGATATTTGTTCTGTTTAAGTGATTTGCGCAATGACTTTATGTCACAAGGCAATCTTTTGTTTGTATGTTGTAGTGGCCAGTGCAATTTGATGCATCAAATTCCATTTTCTTATTTAAACGTCTTTTTCAAGGAACTTGTGTTATGATCCCACATCAAAACGCAAGAGGCCTTGTGAATATAGGTATGTTTGGACACCCCCCCTTGCAAGCCGGTTTTCGTGGGTAAGTTCTACCCAAAGGGTTTGTATCACTTTGTCCAATTTGTCAACATATCTTTACATCTCTCATAAATAGGGAAAATTTATGAGCAAACATATTTTGAATGCTTCAGACAATTTTTGTAGACACATGGGAAGTGATACAAATTCATTATGCAATCCCTCGAAAACATGTGTCTCATGAGTCTCATATTTGTGTACATTCTTTAGATGTCATTGATGCCATTGTATGATGTTTCAGAAATACATGTCCTAATTTACTCTTGGTTTGCTCATAAATTTTCTATTTTTATTTTTGTCGTAAGTTCTTGATGCCTTTATACCTTATTCCAAAACATGTTGCCCGGTTTCCAAGTAATAGTTTGTTCTATTCTAAAATCTCTTCATGCGTACATATTCTATCTTTAAGCTTATAACCACATTTCTTGCTTTCTTGTCTTTTTGTTGTTTCTTAAAACAATGGCCGCTGCTCCCCATTGGAGTTTGGTGTTATTTTGGTTTGGGAAAATTTTTATATGATAATACTCAATTACTTAGTTTTTGACATATTGTTTTGGAGTTTCACGGTATAAAAGTGTAAAGAACCCATCACATAGTTTCATGGTGCGTAATGTTCTAGGAATACTCACAGAAAATAAGAAAACTTTTGGATAAGAGTCTGAAAGAGAATCTATGCCTTGGTCTGGTCCTATGGGATGATATGTGTATATTTGTTAACTTCAATTTTATTTCACAAGAAACACACAAAAACAAAGCTAAACAATGGGGTAAACTCCTACAAAATAAAAAACAAACAACAAAACAAAAACCCAAAAGATAGAAAACTACTAACTGGCCTTCAGGTCCTTAACAAAGAACAAGGTAGCCCCCAATTCATATAGACTTGCCAATTTTGCAGAGAATTCTTAACATTTCTAATAGAACATGCCCTGGCTCTAATTTCCTTAACCATCTCAGCCACTATCACTTCCTGATGTCTACAAAGTTGAGCAAAAGTTCTCCCATTCCTTTCCTTCCATACTTGATAGAGAGTGCAAGCCAAAGAAAGCTTGAAAATGATGCAGCTCACCAAACCAACCCATAGGATCTCTATCAATGTGGTTCAACCTAAGCATCTTTGCCCAAATACTCTTAGTAAAGGCACAAGACAGGAAAAGTTGCTCATGAGTCTCCACTTCATTCACAGGCAGACTGCAAATAGGGTCCAGTTGCATAACCCATTTCAATAATCTGTCCTTAGTGGCTAATCTTTGTAGACAAATTAACCAACTTATAAAAGCCCACTTAGGGACATTACCTTTAAATCATCATGTCGGATGATTTATGATGTGAATAGGGAAGGCTTGTTTGGTATTGATTGAAGGAATGCTTTTGTCTTCTTGAGTTTCTTGCTGTGAACTGGAATGTTTATAACTTCTTGAGTTCCTTCCCCACCCCCCCTTCCCCCCCACAAAAAAAGAAAAGAAAAGAAAAAATGTAGAATAAAATAACATTAAAAAAAAAACTACCAAGGCCCCTTTTATCTTCTCTTGTATCTTAGGGAAGTTATTAAATGTTAGCAAGCTACTAAACTTCAACTACATTCCCACATTGTAACTTAAGATGTTTGGCTATATGTATTTGGTTATGTGCATGTCAACTCAATTCTATAAGGAATTGCACACCAATTGTTTTGAACCACAAAAAATTCATTTATATATGAAATAAAACAGACTTCTGTGCCCCCCCTTCCTTCTCTCTCTCCCTCTCTTCTTATTTTTATTTTTTTATTATACATCTATCCTTACCTTAACTATAAGAAAAGAAGGACATTTTCTATCAATGTGACACTCCATTTTGATTTAGGGGTGATGTGAAACATGCACGCACCAATTTTGGAATGGAGATTTTATTTACAATTTTATAATTTTATTATGTTTTTTAATATTCATGTTTATTTATTTTTAATCATAGTTTTATTAGGAGTCTTTGGTTTCCTATTTTATTGAGGTTTTAATGTCCTACTTTGATTAAGGTTATTTAAATAAAGATGTTTGACATAGTAATAGTGTTATTGAGATTTGGATTAATAAAATTGAGTGTTAAGGATGTGGCCTTGTGATTTGGATTGTGGCCTTTGTGTTCTTCCTCTCACTCCCAGTTCTCTCTTCTTTCTCCTTCTTGGTTCCACATCAATTGGGAATCAGAGCAAACATCAATCCATTATTACAGACTTGAAGAGTTATCATTGAGCTTTGTTGCCAAGTTGTTGTGCCACCTTGTTGTTCATCGCCATCAATGACCACTATTGTCACTCACTGTCTCCTCTCCCTTTCCTTCCTCTCCCAGTAGAGCCCTTCTTGGAACCTTAGCTTGTGGAAGACGATAAATCCATTCTCTGTCATGAATTGTCGTGTCACACCTCCTCACCGTCATGAATTTAGTCATTGCCATTATCGCGTTGCATAGGGATGGAAACATAGTGGGCTTATAGTGCCTCACCCCAACCTCGTATCATATTAGGGGTGCAAAAAATTCGGGAAGGTGGTTGGTGGCTAGGGTGGGGGTGACTTAATTTTGTAACTTTAAAATTGACGATATTAATAAAAATGAGAGATGATGTTGGTATAATATGAATAATTTTTTTATTTTTTATTTTTTTTGTAAATGATGAGAGTTAAAAATGTAAAATGAAAAAATAAAGATGTTAAAATGAATGTGAAGTGTAATATTTTAGTGTTTTAGTCTTATTATATTTAATAAATATAATATGGGTAGGTCAGGGTAGTGGAAAATCCGCCGGTGGCAGGGAAAACCCATTTGGGACTGGATGGGAGATGCAATGCAGGGCGGGGCAGGGGAAAATTGCCATCCCACTCCTCCAGTCGCGAACCTTCCTCTATTACGCCGTGTGGTGTCGCATTCTGAGCTTGTTAGAACTAATCAACATGGAGGTACCTAGATCTATGGCATTCCACCTTGCGTCGTTGCCGCCCTTCTCCATTTCCACCCCTTACTTTTGGAGTCATGAATAAACACTCCTGCTATACAAAGCCAATTGTTTTGCATTGAAAGTGACAAACAATCTAGAGAAAATATGCTTTAATGATTTGTCACCAACCCAAATATTAGTGCAGAACTTCCAATCTGATCAATCTCCTACTTTCAGCAGCATAGTACTTTTTTAAGAGTATTACTAATCTTTCTATTATCCAGAGTAATTGCTAATATGTCCCTCCATACCCTATAAGGTTGACCCTTGCTCATATTCTATGGAAACCGTAACTTCCTATCTCCGATGTGCTTCTCATAAATTTTAATCTCTTCGTAATAATGCTTTCTTTTCTTTCCCAAGTCTCCTCCCACCATTTTGACAGGCAACATTTTTTGTTCTGATTCCTCTGGCCCCAAAACTCCTATCTACACATACTTTCTCTTTGAGATCCTTGCCAGCTTTTAAGATGGATAAATAGCAAACTGGTAGGTTTGAGAATGGCTTTAATTAGACTAAACTACCAGCGATGTGGATACGTATTTCCTTTTCCAATTTGACAATTTCTTTTTGAATCTATCCAAAACATGCTCCCAAGTCTGTACACTACTTGCATAAGCACCAAAAGGCAGAGAACTAGCTACTTTACAGGCAACTTCCCCACTCTACATTTTAGCTTTTTAGAAGTTGCACTCATCCGCCACATTCACCCCAAAATCATACTTTTATAGAAGTTAACATTTAGCCCAAATAACAACTCAAAGCTCTTTTCACATTCAACAATTCCTCTCTATTTGCTTTACAATAAATTATTGTATCATCTGCACAACTGCAGATGGGTGATATTCAAACCATTAGATTTAATATCAACCCATTCGATTAGATTTAATTGTTGAAATACTTTCCTAAGCTTTTGAGCATGTGAAGTAGATACACGCAATTAATGTGTCATTGTTTTATTGAAAGTCAATCTTAATTATCACTCCTCTCTTTTTGGTTCTCTTCATCAATAATTTCATTTGCTATAAGCACTCAATCCAATATTTGCCTCCCTTGAATAAATGCAGTTTGCTTTCCATCGTCAATGATTTTAGACATCACGTTCTTCATTCTGTTAGCTAGGGTCTTCGACAAAATCATATAGACAGAGCCCGCAAGACTGATTGGCTTTAACTCATTTGAAGATAATGGGCATTCCACTTTTGGAATTAAGGTCAGAAATAAAGAGCTTAAACGCCTAACCAACTTCCCAATTGAATGAAACTCACTCATGAAACTAACATCATCCTTAATCGATGGCCAAAACTTTTTCACAAATTTAAAATTGAAACCATCACACCGAGAAATTTCATACTGAATTTGGTTCTCTTCGAAAGGAACCTCTCCAGTTTGACAACACTTCTAGTCCTTGAGATATTCCTGGAATCTCCTTTAAGAGAGATCTAATCCATGAATCTTCTTTGAAAACATGGTTTGTGAAATAATTTACAGTTTCATTTTTAATCTCATATAGGTTTAAATCACCATACCCCCAGCACCGAGGAAGTTTGAAAATTTTCCTTAATTCCAAGAGATCGTTCCAGTTCCAGTTCCAGTTAACAGAATAAAATTTCTACTTACCTCAATGTTCCAAATTACACAATAACCTACCTGATGCACTTTCAGATTCTTTTGCTGCCCATTCAAAATCACCCCCACGCTTAGCAGTGACCAAAAACACAAGCAAAAACTCAGACATCAAACCCACTACCTCGTAGCATAAGAGCAAAGAAGATTACAAAAAATAATTTTAACAATCAAACCAAAGAGCAATCGCAAAATTCTGTACCTTCCCGAGCCTCCCATGCCTACCTTGTTCACCAATGCTGAGTAGATAAATTAAAAATCTTCAAAAGCCCACAAAACAATTAAAAATCTTCTCTGAATTTGACTTTAAAAAATAAAAAAAATAAAAAAAAAATTGTAATATATTGACAATTGACATGCAGAAGTAAAGTGGATGACATGCAGTTAAGCTCTTGTCAAGGTTGAAGCAGATAAAGCATAGACAACAAAGACAAAACAATTAAATATGCTATTGAAATAAAGTCAATAACAACAAATACATACTTCTTAACTATTTTATAGAACACTGGATGTTCTGGCTAAACTGTCTGCATATTTATCCGCAAGCCAATTAAAGTTTCTGGTTACAAATATATGAAATTACAAAGCTAAACACATTCACCATGTTTACTTCTTCACATATACTCTTAGCAAGCTAGAAACCTGAACAGCAACATTGGAAAGTAGAGTAGATCAGAAAAAAATAAATAATAATAATAAACTAAAATTATAAAACTTAAAAACTAGTAGATTTGGGGAAACCAAACTGATGCAAATAAACAATTTCAAGTTTAGAGTAGTAGAAATTTTAACCATGTGGCT
>NW_021026675.1:18200-48376 GCF_004153795.1 Camellia sinensis | reverse complement strand
GAAGAAATGCAAATAGCACTTCATTAGCAAACACCACCAAATGACAAGAAGTAACAAATGACCCCTAACACTTCTATTCTTGTTGTCTATTTCTATTTTTATTTTTTATTTTGGAAACGGGAATGGAACACTTGTTTGGTATATGTTTTTGTTTTCAAATAAAATAAATATTGATTCTAAAATTTTTCTATATTTTGAAAACAATGGTTTGGCTAGGTCGACCTTTCCAGTGCCGATTGCAGGCTCCGGGAGAGGTAGTCAGAGTGGGTTTTCTTGCTTCAAGTGTGGCCAACTGGGTAACAAGGCCTTTGCTTGTCCACAAAAGGGAGGAGGACATCAAATGTTGCCACCACCACCTAACCGATCTCAAAGTCAGTCTCAGAGTAAGGGTCAGGGGCCTACTTGCTTTCAGTGCGGTCAATCAGGGCACATGAAGAGAGCTTGCCCGCAGTTGGGAGGTGCATCTGGCGCATCGAGGTCGAGGAAGACTCAGAGCCATCAGTAGGCTCACTCAGCTCAGACTTCACGAGTTCATCAGGGAGCCGCTTCGGCTCAGTCAGTACAGCAGGCCTATGCTTCGAGGGATGAGCAGGTTGAGCAAAAGCCACAAGGGCGTGTGTATGCAGTTACTGCGCCAGAGCAGTTGCCAGGATCCTCGGTAGTGAGAGGTATTTTTATTGTGTGTAATTCTTTGGCCAGTGTGTTGATAGATACGGGTGCGTCTCATTTATTCATATCTGTTGCATTCGCATCTGCATTGGGGCTAGAGGTAGCACAGTTAGCATCTCCACTCAGAGTAGAGTCTCCAGTTGGGGGTATAGTTGACCTAGATCGGGGTTGTCATGGTTGTGAGATAGTGGTTGCCGGGCGTAGACTCCCGTTTGGTATTGTGTTGCTAGACATGTCCAGTTTTGATGTTATTCTAGGCATGGATTGGTTGGTTTCGTATCGGGCTGTGATTGATTGTTTTTGTCGGAGGGTCACAATGTGCACCTCGAGTGGTGATTGTTTTTACTTTCTAGGAGACCGGGTTGATAGGGTCTTTGTTAGACTTATTTATTTTGATGATTTATTTAATTATGTTTTTAATTTATTTGGAAGAGAAAAATAGAATCAAAATTTATTTTGATGATTTATTTGAAAGAGAAAAATAGAATCAAAATCTATTTTGATGATTTATTTTAAAGAGAAAAATATAATCAATATTTATTTAGATGATTTTATGTTTTAATTTATTTGAAAGAGAAAAATAGAATTAAAATTTATTTTGTCCAATTATTTCTCACCTAAACTTTTATCCTAAATGGTGTTAGAATATATTTAATATTTGATTAAATCAGGAGTTCAAACAGCCCAAAACAGAGGTTTAAACAGCCTAGCACAGTAGCAGTTCAAAAGGTTCAAAAGGTTCAAGTAGAAGATATTCAAATTTGTAATGATGGAGTGGAAGATATTCAAATTAGTAATGATGGAGTACAACGGCTATAAAATCAAATGAATACAACGGCTATAAACGGCTATAAAACTCAAATGAATACAACGGCTATAAACAGCTATAAGTTTCATTATATATACCCAAGCCTCTAATGTAAACAAGTTACAAAAAAAAAAAAAAAAATCAGAAAATATTCTTTGATCTATAATCACTCACATCTACTCTTTGAAAAATTCTCCGACAAGTGTTCTTCAATTTTTGTTTACATCCTCTCTTAGAAATTATACACTGAGCCTTATAGCATTAAACTCATATTTCCTGTGTGAGGTTTACAGAAAAACTAGAGTTTCATTTTTATATCTATCTTTGAGAGATAATTATTGTAGGTTTCTGTGAAAGCAAAAACACCTTCTTTTCAACCTTGTAAGAGTGTAGTACATTCAGTGTTCTTGACTTAGAAAGTTTGTGTAATATCTGTGGATGATTGCTCTATCTGTGAAAAGGTTGCTAGCACCCTGTGAAGCTAGAAGATAGTGGAAAATCTCAAGTGAAGCTTGAAGAGTGGATGTAGGCTTGGTTGAAGCCGAACCACTATAAATCTGTTTGTCTCCTCTTCCCTAATCTCTTTACTTTCCTACTACTGCTATATCTATCTAATATTCATGTGCTAATCATTTGATTTACCCTGTATGTTAGTTATACTTCATTGTTATTTTACTTGATCATTTACTGCTAAGTTCATCATTATGCTTGTTAATAATTTGTTGTACTAGTAGTTAATTTTATTGGGGTATTATTAATTTTAATTTGTAGAAACCTAATTCACCCCCCCTCTTAGGTTGCTTTTTGGGTAATAATTGGTATCAAAGCCTGGGGCTCTTGTTTAGATTTAACAATCTTGAGTTTTTAATGCATAGCAACCATGTGTTCTACTTACTCTGTTGTAGGACAAGTTAGCAATAGGCCACTTCTCTTTGATGGTAGTAATTACATTTATTGTAAAGAAAAAATGACTTTGTATCTTCAAGTTACCAATTATTTTTTGTGGCTCATTATCACTAAAGGTCCTAAAATCTCTACCAATGTAGTAGACCATATCAGTGTGCCTAAACTTGAGGATGAATTTGATGAGCGTGATTATAAACTCCTTGAAGGTAATGCTAAAGCCAAGCTTATTCTTGTGTGTGGACTAGATGCAAATGAGTACAATAGAATTTTTGGATGTATTACTGCTAAAGAGATTTGGGATAAACTTGAAATCATCTACGAAGGAACTAGCTAAATAAAATAGTCTCGGATTGACATGCTTATTCATGATTATGAACTCTTTACTATAGAATCATTTGAATCTATATCTGAGATGTTTTATAAATTTACCAATATTATTAATGCTCTAAAATCTCTTGGTAAATCTTATACTAATGATGAGCTTGTAAGAAAAATACTTAGGTCTTTGCCAAATGAATGGGAAGCTAAGGTTACAACTATCCAAGAAGCAAAAGACCTAACAAAATTAGGCATTGAAGAACTCCTAGGCTCACTCATGGCTCATGAACTTTCAATGATGGATGGCAGCAAAAAGGAAGCCATTTTGGGAGAAAATGATGAAGTAACCAACCTGTGTCTCATGGCTCTTGGAGAAGAAGAATTCCCTCAAGATGAGGTAATTTCTAATTATGTAGAACTTGAAAGTGCTTTCAATGAATTACATGACATATTTAGAAACATTTGTGTTAAGAATTCTAAATTAAAGAAATTAGTTACTTCTCTTTCAAATGATGTGGGTGTTTTAAAAATGGAAAATGCTACTTTGAAAAATGACTTTACGTCTATTGCCAATAAGAAAAATATTTTGAAAAACAATGTTGAGGATTTAAACAAAACTATTGAAAATTTTGTAAAAGGAAAAGAAAATCTCAACAAGCTTCTTGGAAATAAAAGATGTGTTTTTGACAAAGTAGGCATTGGTTTTGATCCTCCTAATCCTTTTATGAGATTAAGTGTTTTTGAGACTAATCCCCATGGACCCAAGAAAGTATGGGTACCAAGAAAGAAATCAAGATATTTTGTAGGTGGAATCTCAAAGAACACCAAGGACGTCGAGAGGAAATGCAAAGAGTGTTTAATCTAAAGAGCAAAATCATCTCCTACAAGAATAAGAATGATGAAATGAAAATCACCAAGATGAACAATAGAGGTAATGTATGGGTGAAGATTTCAAAGAGGTAAATGAAGGTATAACTCCTAACACACATTTAAGCTTAAATTTCTATATTCTTTAAGGTGTGATTTGTGTACAATAGGTTGTGTCTAATCATTGCTTCCATGTAACCTAATTGTACTAAGTTTGCTAAGTCATGTTTTGCTAGTTTCTTTCAAACATTCATTGAACTCAAAAATGAGAATTATATTATTTTGATGAATGCCTATTAGAATATGAATGATTCATGTATTCATTAGCATTTTATATCATGTCATCCATTGCTATGAAAAAGAGATAAGAAGTGATAGATTTTTTTGTGAGCATACTTTTCACATCTTATATATGACTTCATACTAATATGTTAATTCCTTTTTGAGTCATATCTTTGTAGAATCAATTTTGATGTCATAGCATGTTATTGACATGTATACTATCTATATTTTGAATTCTGCATTTGTGATCTCAAGAATATGCTCAATATGAAAATTCCATGCTTATATGCTTTACATTGGAATATTTGAATGAGTTGTGAAATTCCTTAATTATGATCCATCAACAATGTCTAAATGAAAAGAAGTATCATACGTTTGTAGAGACATTGCAACTATCCTATTGAATATCATTTGAATATGGATTATATCGGCATACATCTCATGAAATGCTTTTGATTGATGTTGAATTAATTGTTTATAACATGCATGTTGTGTTCCATATTGAGTAAAATGTTTTATCACACTTGAGCATGTTGATTGAATTGATGAAAATGCCTCTTGATAATAGATTGTTGCATCATTTCTTAATAAAACAAAGAGCATAAAACTATTTTCTTAGGCATATTATGCTATGCGTTACAACTTGAAAATTCTAAAAAATAGCATTCCAAACTCTTGTTTGATCATTAAATTATTTTTTACCTTTTTAGTTTGTGATAAGAAGTGATTTGTATTGTATTTTTATTGAGTAATAGTGATTGTTCTATGAATGCTATATTTACACAAAATAGAAAAGGGTTGCACTAACTTAGGGGGAGAAATCATTTTGCTAACATACTTGTTAAACCCTTTTAAGATGAACTCATCATGAAAGAAAATTGAAGATTGAAAAGCTTCCATCTCTTGAACCTAAGGTATGCCTCATATACTCTCTTAAGCTTTTGAGGTAAAAATTCTATCTTATATCCCTTGAGCTAATACTGTTATTACTTTGATATGAAAAAGATTGATTATGCTTCATATGATTTGCAATGTATACTCTTTGATGATGCTTTTACCTAAAAATCATGCATATGCTTAAATGTGTGGTACATATTGAAATTCATGATTTTTCTTGGCATATGGATTGCTATACCTTGAGCATGCTTCATTTTTTTTGGAATTACATTAGCTCCATGAGATTATATTGAGTTTAACCTATTATGAGCAATATTTGGTATTCTACATAATGCTTGAGCTATAATTGTTAAATCTTGTAGATTGCATATTAGTATCCTTGGTAGATTGCATGTTTGTATCATTTTGGCATGCTATTTGATATTATTGACGAGAACATTTCAGTTATGAGCTTTCATTTATCATATCTCCTCTTGATTTTGCCAAATGAAACAAGGGGAAAAATTTAAACTTGATTATTTTTTAAAATCCCCTCAGTTTCTATTCTGTTTTTGATATGAAACTTATGGGCTTGCACCTTCACATGTTACTATTTTTTTTGCCCATTATTGTCAAATGGTATGAGCTTCAATTGTATGATCATTATGTGCTATCTGGTATCATAGAGCTACCTTGATATGGATGATTATTTGTGCTATAATGAGACTTACATTCTTTCATCCTATATGTTGTACCATACTCCCTCCTTGTGCTTGATTTTGTTGAAAATGTCATCAGGGGAGAAAAAGAGACTTGATTGTTTTTAGTATCTCTGATTATTTTATTATCTCTATACTTTTGGTATCTTAATTCTTACAACATGATCTGAGCTGATTAGTTATTGATAATGTAAGAGGAAGATTGTTTTCCTCAATGAAGAGTGACTTGAACTTTAGCTCCATATTTATGCTCTTGCTTGGCAACCTTGTTTGATCTATGCACTGTTATGTCTATTATAGTCTTGAGATTGGTATGCTCTTGCTAAGAAATTGAGAATTAGATCATGCTCAAATGCTTTTCATATACTCTTTTGCAATTTGGTCTCTCATTATTATTTTTTATTTGAGCTTAATTTTCTTCTTTTTTTCTCTGCTTTTTAATTTCATTTTTTAGTACTTAAACATAAACACAACAACAAATCAAAATACAAATATTTACATAAAAAACAGAAAAAAAAAACACCCTTCATTTTTTTTTACGGCCACACGTCGATCAAAATAAACATAAAAAAAACCCTTTATTTTTTTTCTGCCATACGCCGATTTTACTTACTCGCCTCTTCCATCGTTTTTTTCTTCTTTTTATCACCTTGGGCGACCCTTGACGCCCTTGCCCTCGTGCTTTGGTCGAGAGCAACAACTCACCGTTGACTATCAAAGGCCAAGAACGACGTTGCTCCAAATCGGGCCATGGAGGTGGTCTTCCATTTAAACTCTTTATTTTCAGCCTTCAGTGCACCTATTTCTGCTAGCACATCCTTGTACATGCGCTGGAGCAGAGAGAGTTGGGCGTTGACCTGATGGAGCTCACTCGTCCTGTTCTGCAATCGGTGAGTCAATTTTGTGACTACTGTCACCGTCTCCATACAGGACGTCAGTGTGAAATGATTGGCTTCTATGTCAGATTGAGCTGCCATGATTTGCTCAATCGACATCATAGGAAGGTTAGGAAGAGGAATGACAGGAAGAGTAGGAGTAGGGGCACTCGGCCCAGCAGAGATTATGGGATCGTTCAGGTCCGGAAATAGAGTGAGGGGACGGGATGAGGAAGCCATGGTTTAGAGGTGAGAGGTGTAAAAGAAATGAGTTGCGAAGAAACAGAAGAGAGTGGTGAAGAAGAGATAGAAGAGAATGGTGAAGAAGAAAATTGACGAGTGTGATTAAGAAGGCTGAAGAGAAGCGGCTGAAAAGAAGAAGACAAGGAGGGAGAGATAGCCGAGGTGAGCGGCAATCGAGGAGAGCTGCTTTTGTCGGCCACTGAAGCAAAAGCCAGGTCGCGTGGCAACCGCGTTTGGTGAAAAGAGAGAGAGACGCGGGAGAGTTGTATGTGTATGCATATATGTATATATATTGATTATCTATTTTTTGATGCCATTTATCACTATCATTTTCCTCTTCCTCCTCCAGATTCTGCCCCATGATTTCCTTTTGATAATGTCACAGGGGGAAAAATTATATGATGTTATGTATTATGGTATTATTTTCAAACTAATCTGATGTTATGTATTTATAATTTGATATCTTAATATCTTAATCTCATATCATGTCTCTAATTAAAGCTTATTTATTACACATGTGCTAACCTATGTATTTAGAAATGAATTCACGGAGCATGACTTGAGGGGAAACTTTTTTTACTCCCAAATCAAATCAAAACATCATTGTGTGCCATCATAAAATGGGGGAGATTGTTAGACTTATTTATTTTGATGATTTATTTAATTATGTTTTTAATTTATTTGGAACAGAAAAATAGAATCAAAATTTATTTTGATGATTTATTTGAAAGAAAAATATAGAATCAAAATTTATTTTGATGATTTATTTGAAAGACAAAATAGAATTAAAATTTATTTTGTCCAATTATTTCTCACCTAAACCTTTATCCTAAATGTTGTTAGAATGTATTTAATATTTGATTAAATCAGGAGTTCAAACAGCCCAAAACAGAGGTTTAAACAGCCTAACATAGTAGCAGTTCAAAAGGTTCAAGTGAAAGATATTCAAATTTGTAATGATGGAGTGAAAGATATTCAAATTAGTAATGATGGAGTACAATGGCTATAAATTCAAATGAATACAAATTTGTAATGATGGAGTGGAAGATATTCAAATTAGTAATGATGGAGTACAACGGCTATAAATGACTATAAATTCAAATGAATACAACGGCTATAAACGGCTATAAGTTTCATTATATATACCAAAGCCTCTAATGTAAACAAGTTACAAAAAAAAAAAAAGCAGAAAATATTCTTTGATCTATAATCACTCACATCTATTCTTTGAAAAATTCTCTGAGAAGTGTTCTTCAATTTTTGTTTACATCTTTTCTTAGAAATTATACACTGAGCCTTATAGCATTAAGCTCATCTTTCCTGTGTGAGGTTTACAGAAAAACCAGAGCTTCATTTTTATATCTATCTTTGAGAGATAATTATTGTAGCTTTCTGTGAAAGCAAAAACACATTATTTTCAACCTTGTAAGAGTATAGTACACTCAGTGTTCTTGGCTTAGAAAGTCTGTATAAAATCTGTGGAGGATTGCTGTATCTGTGAAAAGGTTGCTAGCACCCTGTGAAGCTAGAAGATAGTGGAAAATTTCAAGTGAAGCTTGAGAAGTGGATGTAGGCTTGGTTGAAGCCGAACCACTATAAATCTGTTTGTCTCATCTTCCCTAATCTCTTTACTTTCCTACTACTGCTATATATATCTAATATTTATGTGCTAATCATTTGATTTACCCTGTATGTTAGTTATACTTCATTGTTATTTTACTTGAGCATTTACTGCTAAGTTCATCATCGTGCTTGTTAATAATTTGTTGTACTAGTAGTTACTTTTATTGGGGTATTATTAATTTTAATTTGTAGAAACCTAATTCATCCCCTCTCTTAGGTTGCTTTTTGGGTAACAGTCTTGTCGCCAGTATTGGATCCTCGTAGTAGGAATGAGCTTAGTGGTCTTCTTGCTACTCTTATGGATAATGAGAGTGGTGGAACTCGAGTTGAGTTGCCAAGGTTAGTGTGTAAATACCCAGACGTGTTTCCCAAGGACCTTACTAGTTTGCCACCCCACCGAGAGATTGAGTTCACCATCGACTTAGTGCCTGGAACGGCACCAATTTCTATGGCGCCGTATAGATTTGCACCTGCAGAGTTGCATGAGTTGAAGATTTAACTCCAAGAGCTTTTAGACAAGGGCTTCATTCGCCCTAGTACGTCACCTTGGGGAGCACCGACTCTCTTCTCGAAGAAGAAGGATGGGTCGTTGCGGTTGTGTATTGACTACCGTAAATTGAATCGAGTTACTGTGAAGAACAAATACCCGTTGCCCAGGATAGATGACTTGTTTGATCAACTTAGAGGGTCTTGTTGCTTCTCCAAGATAGATTTGAGGTCGAGGTACCATCAGTTGAGGGTCCGGGAAGAGGACATCCAGAAAACGGCCTTTCGTACGCGTTATGGCCACTATGAGTTCCTTGTAATGCTATTTGGGTTGACTAATGCACCGGCTTCTTTCATGGATTTGATGAATTGAATTTTTAGGGAGTACTTGGATCATTTTGTGGTTGTCTTTGTAGACGACATTCTAATCTATTCGATTTTCGAGAAGGAACATGAGGCTCACTTGAGAGTAGTACTTGATTTGCTTAGAAAACATCAATTGTATGCCAAGTTTTAGAAGTGTGAGTTTTGGCTCACCGAGGTGAAATTTTTGGGCCATGTGGTGTCAAAAGAGGGAGTAACTGTAGATTCTTCGAAGATAGATTCTGTACAAGATTGGGAGCAACCTAAAAATATTTTTGAGATCTAGAGTTTCTTGGGGTTGGTGGGATACTATCGGCGTTTTGTGAGAGACTTCTCTAGATTAGCCGCGCCTTTGACTAGATTGACTAGAAAGGGGGTTAAATTTGTATGGAGCGAAGCTTGTGAAGAGTCTTTCCAAGAGCTAAAAACTAGATTGACCACGGCACCAGTGTTGATCATTCTAGAGAGAGGCTTGGGTTACACCGTCTATTGTGATGCGTCTCGGGATGGGCTTGGGTGCATTTTAATGCAAGAGGGGAAGGTTGTAGCCTACAGTTCATGGCAATTGAAGACCCATGAGAAGAATTACCCTACCCACGACTTAGAGTTAGCCGCATTAGTGTTCGCCTTGAAGATTTGGAGGCATTACCTATATGGTGAGAAGTTTGAGGTTTTCTCCGACCATAAGAGCTTGAAGTATTTGTTTTCCCAAAAAGACTTGAACTTACGTCAACAGAGGTGGATGCAATTTTTAGAGGACTACGATTTTGAGTTACACTATCACCCAAGGAAGGCCAATGTAGTGGCCGACGCCTCAAGTCGAAAGATCGTGAGTAGTTTGGCGAGTGTAGCCATCCGAGAGTGGATTATGTTGGGTGAAGTCGGCAAGTTTGAATTGCATTTGGGTGAGTCCAAAGGGGGTGCAATATTGTTTACTTTGAGTGCTCAGCCCACCTTGATTAGTAGAGTTGTAGAGGCACAACGAGGGGACTGCGAAGTAGGGTTAATTCGTGATAGAATCTCCAATGGGAAGGAAGAGAAGGGTTTGAACATTCACACGGATCAGAGTGTATGTTACCTAGATCGCCTGTTTGTGCCTAAATCTTGTAGGGAGGAAGTGCTTCGGGAGTTCCATCACTAATGCCTTGCGGTACATCCAGGAGGCACCAAAATGTATCGTGACCTTAGTCGTCAGTTTTGGTGGAGAGGTATGAAGCAGGATGTCGCATCCTTCGTGTCAAAGTGCCTTACTTGTCAGCAAGTGAAGGCCGAGCATCAAAGACCAGCGGGTTTGTTATAACCCTTACCTATAGCCGAGTGGAAGTGGGAGCACATTACCATGGATTTCGTAGTTGGGCTTCCTAGAATGCAGCGAGGCAGTGACGCCATTTGGGTAATTGTTGATAGGCTGACTAAGTCCACACATTTCATTCCAATGCGTACTAGCGACTCAATTGAGCATTTAGCAGAGTTGTATGTTAGAGAGATAGTTCGGCTTCATGGGGTTCCGGTAACCATTGTGTCGAATAGAGATCCTCGCTTCACCGCTCAGTTGTGGCAAAGCCTTCAAGAGGCATGGGGAACCCAGTTGACCTTTAGCACCGCTTACCACCCTCAAACCGATGGGCAGTCGGAGCGCACCATTCAAATTTTGGAAGATATGCTTAGAGCTTGTGTTCTAGATTTCAAAGGGTCTTGGGAGAGGAATTTACCGTTGATTGAATTCGCCTACAACAATAGTTATCAGGCTAGCATTGAGATGACACCGTTTGAGGCCTTGTATGGCCGACCTTGTAGGTCACCAGTCTGTTGGGCCGAGGTGGGAGATGCACCGTTGTTGGGTCCGGAGATTGTTAGGGAGACAACCGAGAAAGTTGCTCTCATTCGGAAGAGATTAGCTACGGCCCAAAGCCGATAGAAGAGTTATGCCGATAAGAGGAGGCGACCCTTATCTTTCGAAGTGGGTGATCATGTGTTCCTTAAGATCTCACCTAGGCGGGGTTTAATGAGGTTTGGCAAGAGTGGGAAGTTGTCTCAGAGGTTTATTGGACCTTTCAAGATATTGGAGAGAATCGGGGAAGTGGCATATCGGTTAGCTTTACCGCCACAACTTTCGAGGGTTCATAATGTGTTTCACATGTCCATGCTTAGGAAGTATGAACCCGACCCTTTTCATGTGCTAGATTGGGTTGATTTGGAGGTAGATGAAGATGCCTCATACGAGGAGCGACCGGTTCAAATCTTAGATACCCGAGAACAAGTACTACGAGGTAAAACCATATCGTTAGCGAAGGTGTTATGGAAACACCACGGGATTGAGGAAGCGACTTGGGAACGGGAAGCGGAGGTCCGCTCCAAGTATCCGGATTTATTTGAGCATACCTAACTGTTTTAAATTTTAATTGTAATGTTCCCTTGTGTTGAAGGGAAAAAGTGTTGCATTGTGGATCATATGTTGTGTATTGTTGATTTGGGCATGATGTTATGCAAAGATAATATTTTGTTATAGAAGTTTCATTTCATTTCTAGTTTGAACGATTGTGTTTGATGAAATGATGAAGAAGGAAGTAGTAAATGTTGATTAATATAAATGTTGTAACTTGATAACATTGTTAAAAATGGTTGTGTTGTTAGAATACTCTTGTGTAGTGAGTGCATTCAAATTTTGGGGACGAGATTTCCTATGGTGGGGAGGTTGTGATGACCTGGTCCTTGTTTCCTTTCTTTTCTTTCTTCCTTCACTCTCCTTTTATCTTCGTTTGACTTGAAACGTCCGAAAAATGGTTCTCTAGATTAGAGTTCTTGCTCTTGTTTGGTTCGGTGTCGATTTTCGTTAGTCTCGGAGAGCATGAGGTCGAGTCCAGAGTGCCTAGAGACTGGAATAGATTTTTCTGGGCTGCTGGGCAAGGACCACATATGCGGTGGCCTTGGGCTGCACGTACAGGAAGTGAGGCCGCACGTGCGGAATTCCGAGGAAGCTTGAGCTGCATTCTGTCTAAAATGCACGAGTGGAGAGAGGTGCGGGAGAGGAGCCCCACACGTGCGGGGATGAAGGCCGCACGTGTAGGAAGGGGCGCTCCGCACATGCGGGGAGGGGCGTCGCACATGCGGCAGCCTGGGCAATCCGAAACTCTATTTTTTTTTATCTTTCTGGTCCGAATGTATCACTCATTTCACACACCTCTCTCTCACTCTAAACCCTATTTTTCTCCCCATTCTCTCTAGAAAACTTCCTCAAACATTAAAACTCTTTGATTCTTGCAAATCTTGAGTCAAGATCATCATCATCTCCCTCTAATTTTGAAGATCAATAACTAGGGTTTCACTTGGTGTGGTGGAAATTCAAGATCCTCTCATCCTTGAAGCTAGGGTTTCATCTTCTCTTCATCATTAACACCTTGATGTAGGGATTTCTTGAGTTATATATACATGTTGTGCTACATATATGATGATTTAAAAGCTTTCTTGTAAAATTTGTGTTGATTTTAATTTTTGCCCCAAATAAAGAGAAAGTTTTGAAGAAATTTGTTTTGATCTTAATCTTCTTCCTATCCATGAGAATGTTCTTTCTACAAACTCAAGAAAATGTGATTTTGATTTGCGTTTCACCATGAAATGGGAGGATGTTGGGTTTTTTTTATGAAAACCCTAGAAATTGGGGATTTTGGGAAGACAAGAATAATGCTTATGAAATTCTTTATGATCTTGTGTCAAGAGGATAAAGTTTTTTTGCTGAAAACCCTAGAAATTGGGGATTTTGGGAAGACAAGAATAATGCTTGTGAAATTCTTTATGATCTTGTGTCAAGAGGATAAATGAGGAAGTGTAAATTTTATTATGTGTTTTTATTAAATAGCAAACCTTCTTGATATATGAGCCATGAGAATTATTTTAGCATTGTTACTAAATAATTGAGTATGTATAGTTGAGAGATGGTAAATCATTGTGCACTATGAATTGTGAAAAATTATAACCTTGGGAGATTTATGTTTGAAAACATCTCATATGACCTTGATGAGGCTAAATTGATTAAAATTGCGCATGATGAGAAATTGTTTTTGTGCGTTGAAGACACATGGTTATTTTTGTGAAATAATGTTGAGGTTGAGAAATGAGAAAGGTAGCTGCTTTGTTATTGTTGTTAAGACATTTGAAATTGGAGAAATGTTATGAGATATGGAAAATCATTGCATTGCATATTCTTTCAATTATTATTTTGCATTGTAAATTTCGATTGAAGATATTTATTTCATGAAAGAAAATAATATTGTAATAAGAACTATGGAAATGTGGCATGGGGTAAATACGTGGTAAGTTGTAGTTGAACTTGATAAGTTGGTCTGAATGTCCTTGGTGAAAGACCAGAAAACCGCGCGGATAGGTGTCGAGCCTTCCGGTTAATACCGGTAAAAATGACAGTTTGGTAGTGCTTGTTGAGCCTACTTGCAGACACCAGCCTAGGATTACCATTGTCGTATTTACTGCCCCTATTGATTAAAAGAATTGGAAGTTTGAAATTCACGAGATTGCGAAACATACTATTGATAACATGATGATTTTCAAGTTGAGCATTGAAATGAAGTTCTTCCTTACAATGACATTGCATGGCATCACATTTGCATTTCATTGAGAATCGCATAACTGTATATACTTTGTTAGAATTCTCTACTGGGCTTTATGCTCACCCCTATGGAACTTTGGTGCCGGTAAAGACATGGTGATCCCGCTAAGTTGAGGGCACGGATAATTGTAAAGAGTACATAGCTCTTATTTTTGTTGTGATTTTTTTTTTTTTGTAAGCCAAGGGCTAATGTGTTTGGGTTCGAGAGACCATTTTGTGTAACCGGGCTATTGCCTTGGAAGATGTAAGTCCTTAAGGGCGTTTTATTATTTTGAGATTTGATGCTTCACATACTATAGATTCATGTATTCTTTTACGTTGTAAATGTTTACCGCATGTGGAACTTTTGTATTAAACCCATTTATGATATATGTGAAGATGGAAGAATTATTGTCATAGTGCAGTGAATGTTTATCAACTTGGAGAGTTCATGTTGAATTATTTTCGGGGCGTTACAAAACTCAAATAATATATTTCCTTAGAGTTTTAGGTATAGATATGTATATAGAAACCGACATGTCTATCACATGAAAAAGGTCAAAAATAATAAATAAACAATAAGATAAGTGTTAGCATTTATCAGATAAATGTTTGCTTTTTAAAAAAATAAAATAATTGATTTGTATTTTAAAAAAGCATGATGTTAAAATTTTAAATTTAAATTTCTTTGATATCTTTAGCTCCTTATCTCTATCTAAAAATTAAATTTGAATTTAAATACTAAACCTTCAAAATACATTACTTTTAAATTAAGTTTTCATATAAATTTGAACATCCACCAACAAAACCCAACATTGGAAACAAACCCCCAACAACATCCATTCCCCCCCCCCTCCCCCCCTCTCTCTCTCAACGTGGTCGTGATCATTAAAATTTCTTTAAGGTATTACTAATATTTTATATCTCCTAACTTCAAATTCCATGTAATTTTTTTTTCATCTTTATTCTATTATATATTTTAACGAGAGATCTTTTTAAGCAATATGTTTTAATTCATATAAATTTACATATGGTGTATGTAATTTTACATAAAATCTACCTAGGTCTATAAACTTTTTCAATCTCTATTGATCTAATTATTAGTTCTATATGACAGCTTAAAAATTCATTTCAATGATTGATTGTAATTATTAAATTGATATATGCTTTTTTCTATTTTTTTTTTTTTTTTTTTTTTTTTTTTTTAGTTGTGTTTTATTCTCACTTTTGTCTATGCTATTGTTTATGTGAGAACTTTAGTAATAAATTGTGTGGTATAAAAATTAGAAATATTTAGTTTGAATAATTATTCATATATATATATATATTTGGATCAACAAAAGTCAGTTGATAGATACTATTCATATTATTTAGCTTAAGTATGAGATATTATGGCTCTTTTTATTAAATGATTAGCTTTATATTAAGATATTTTTCTTCTTAATCTTATTTCCTTTCGGAAAAAAAACTTGAGACTCCTTATGGGAAAAAACTAACCAACTAATAGTATCAATTTGGTTTCTATTGAATCATTTGCTAAATTTAAAAATTGAAAACAACTATCTGATTGATATTAGTAACACAATTTAATGGGACTAGACATGACTACAATTCAATTATATCTATTGGCTAAATTTAAAAAATTAAAATTAAAAACATCTATTACATGGGACATAATCGAATTGGATTAAACATTTTGACTGTAACTTAATCATAACTATTTATTAAACTTTAAAAAAAATAAAATTGAACATTAAAAATACTTATCTTATTCTACTTCAAATAAAAAAATAAAAAATAAAAACACCTAATTTTTTTTAGATGGTGAAAACACTTAAGTATTAGATAAATTAATTGGCATATGTGGTCATTGTAACGCCCTCAAAATAATAACATTAATCCCATCAATTTAGACATGCATTGATATAAGAGATAAACATCATTCTATTCATCAGAATAATTCGTTACAAAAGCATTACATGCTAACAACAAAAGCAAATGCCCTATGGGCTTACAATTTTCCAAGTTAACACTTGGTTACAAAGAGGAGAATACTAACTCAAATACACATTAAGCCCTTGGCTTGAAATTACATGTAATACAACAAAAGTTAACACAACCACAAACGGCTGCCTGCCTCTAGCCTCTTAAGCCATGTCCTTGGAGGTGGCATGCTTCCTGTACCTGAAAATGGTGTCCCATAAAGGGTGAGCCATAGCTCAGTAGAAATACACTAAACCAACTATAAACAATGACTAAAAGATTAGCAGTTGATAGATGGTCAACACTTGTACACTCGTTTACCTCACATTACTGTTGCATGACATTTGTGTCTGTGTTACAATTCACTTTCCATTTCTTATTCAACTTAGAGTTTGAAAACAAGGCTCAGTGCCCCGACCAAATCATTTGATGAGATCATAATTCCCCACTAGAACACTTTCAAAATTTATGATGGATATACATGTTGGTGTCATATCTAAGTCAAACAAAACATTTCCATATTTCTCAACGGTATACATTTTAGTGCTATATCAAATCAAACAAACAATTCCATATTTCACGAATAATAATGATATACATTTTAGTGCTATATCAAATCAAAACAAACACTTCCATAAGTCTCAAATAATACACATTGTAGTGATGTATTAATGAAACAAAAACACTTCTAATTCGCAGCCTGATACACATTATAGTGTTGTATCACTGTCACACAAAATTCGGTTTAGAGGTCCAGCCCCATTCTTCCAATAAACCGTGGAGTACAGCCCCTTTCTCCTTCCACACAATACAATGTATATAAACAATTATCATATACAAATTCAACCTATCAATACAACATTTTGATGTATTAAACCAATTGCCATGTTCATTAGCATACTCAATAGATTAGCTTTAGTTTGCCTAATCATCATACATTGCCTACAACAATCAAGACTATCCTCCACCGATAGTCCAATACAGTTATTTCTACATAAGAAATAAATGCACCAATTTGATCTATTATCAACAGTTTAACTAGGTGAGCGATAAGTGAGTCCAACTACACCCTTTAACCCCATATCTTTCTAATTTGAATATTTCCTATTCAATTTCTCAATTCCCTAAATTTCTTGTACAAATTAATTTATCAATGTAATTAGGGCTTTACCCATAATCTACATAACAACACTAAGGTTCCATTTTCTTCAATAGTTCAACATTAGCCTCATTTCTCTACATCAAACATGCATATAGGTTTACATATAACAAACCCCCATCTTTTGTAAAATTACACAAAGACCCAAACTTTTTCAAAAATACTCAACAACCCCCAACATATCAAAATGCTAAAATTCATAGACAAAGCTCATAAGGAGGAGTAGGATATCCCTACCCCAAATTCAGAGCTCAAAGGGAGAAGATGACGAAACTCAAAGTGCTCCAAAACTCAATATGCTCGGATCAAAACGTAGCCCTCGACGATCAACACAACTTTTGTAAAGGCCAAAGGTGAGGAAATCACTCCTACTAGATCAATACTTAGAGAGAAGTTGAGTTTTAGTGAGAAAAGCTCTCAAATGGCTTTTTCGAAAAAGTAAGAGAGAGAAAGGATGTTGAAATGTGATTCAAAAATGCATAGCTGCCAACTGATATACGCATGATCCGCTCGAGCGCGAAAACCAGTTCGCTCGAGCGTAGAATACCCCCTCTCAGAACTTTCGCAGACAATGAACACCCCGCTCGAGCGCCAACAGACCCGCTCGAGTGTGACCCGCTCGAGCGTAAGGAAACCCGCTTGAGCGTGAAAAACACATCTGCAGAAGTTTTGCAGAGGCACAGATACTGGAAGTGTGAAAACTCCGCTAAAGTGTGATATGGTCCGCTCGAGCGCACGACTAAAAATCCAACTCCGCTCGAGCGTACCACCAAAACTCTGGGCAACAAGGAAAGGGACTAAGGCTCAACCAGCGTGTTCGAAACATGCCCAACACATCCTAAAACTCAGACATACGGAATCTAAAGGACGACAACATGACATACAACCACCAACTCCACGAAACCTACGACCGGAACACTGTACATAAAGGGGACAAACTCGGGATCGCTATAGTCATGATCAATTGGGCTAGATATATGACTATATCTCAACCATAGCTATTTGACTATAAAAAATGTCATAAATATAAAAAATATTAAAAAAAAATTCATAATCATTAGACTATTTACCATGTTGCCCAATGTTTACTAAAAAAAAAAATTCTTATTGCATAAGGTTCAAAATTTAGAATACCCAACAAGATAAGGCCTAATTTTGATGTATAAAATTTTTTGAATCACTACTAATCTAAATCTACCTTATACTACTAAAAATTACCACATTAAATCTCTATCATAACCAAAATCAACTAACTCCACCATATTAGATTCACACCACAACTAAAATCACATCTCTTTTTCTCTTTCAAAATTAAATATTTTTAATATAAATGAAGATTGTGCAATATATATATATATATATATATTTTAAAAGGTTTCATTATTTTTAATTTATAAATAAAATTTTGACTTTCCGGTGCATAGTACAGGTTTTATGCTAGTATATATATATAAACGGGTCCTATAATATTCATTTACTAAAAAAATAAAATATGTATCGTATGCAAGTTAGTACCAACACCACAATAAATTATAATCAAGCACTACTAGATTCATAACCAATGACATCTTTGATCATAATTGAAATAACAACCATAATATGTCATAACTAAATCATAATCAACACTACAATAAGTCATCCAAACACCATGAACGTTGTAAGTGGGGTATGGTACGAGAAACTATTCAATGCTCTTGGAGCAATGTTCTATTCCATTTACAAGTTGACATTTAACATTTTGTCTCTTAAAATTCTAACACAAAAGTGGTGGGTCCCATGACTTAAATCAATAACTCTTTATTTGGAGCACCACCTAAACTTTTTCTAAGAGTATTGAATAATTTCTGGTACACTTTTTTTGGGTCTTTATTATAAAATTTATAAAAGCATATGTCGTAAAAGAAATCAAAAAAATAAAATGTGTCATCGCACCTGTAGAATGAGATAAGACTTCATACTTCACCCTAATTGGTGATTGTCAACAATATGCGCCGTATATGCCGAGCCTTTTGGCGATCCTTGCCACGTATGCATTCTATGAGCTCATTTGTGACAAACCTCAAACGCATTTCTTGGAGATCTTCGGGATACTTGATGCCATGAGGCAGCATCTTCAACTGCATACATTTCCAAATAGCAAATTCTTGGAGACCTGTCATCACCCCCTTCTCTATAATAATCTCATTTAACTGAGGGAAATTCCACAAGCACAATATTCTAAGTTTATGGAACCCTTCACTAAAGCATAATTGTCCTCCTCCTTCATATGCGTTACAAAGGCACAACCGTCCCAAATTTGGAAGTGCCTGAATGTATGGAATAGGATCTTCTGTTAGTCTTTTTGGGCTTGGCACGGCTTTGGTAATATAGATTGCCAATGTGTATCCAAAAGCTTACGAACTCCATTTCCATGTTAGTATTGTGGTTGCGTTTGTGTTCTGCTTCTAAGCCTGATGGGTTCTCTATTAGTAATAACTTGGTATAGGTTTCGGGTACCTAGATTTTGGGGATTTTGCCTTGTTGGTCTCTATGTTTCTTTTATGGCAATTACCTTAGTTATTGCCAAGTTTACTCTGTGATTTTTTCCACATGCCTGGAGAGCATTTTATCTAATAATTGCTGAATCAGCAATGGTGATCTTGGGAAGATTACATGGCAAATTCACACTATGTTTGGGAACCTAGGAGAGAAAAGAAAAGAAATGATTACTTAAGTAATAAGAGAAAAGAAAAGAAATGATTGTGATTTCTCTCATTTTTGTTTGGATAAGGAAGAAATAAAAGAAAAGAAATGATTGTGATTTCTCTCTTTTTTGTTTGGTTAGATTTCATTAAGAGAAAAGAAAAGAAATTATTTTATGTTATATTACCAAAATAACATTTTTATATTTTCAATCATTTTATTTCTTTTATTTTTATAGGAACAAAATAGGTATTATGAAAATAGTGGTTTCTTTTCTCTCTCAATCTCTCCACTTTTGGGAAGATTGAAAATGAGGCTCATAAGAGAAATGAGTTTCTCTCCATTTCTTTCTATTTCTTCCCATTTCTCTCTACTTAGGTTATCCAAACAAATAAGAGAAATACATATCACTCCATTTCTTTTCTTTGCTCCCCAAATCACTCAATCCAAACATGGTGTCAGTGTTTTGGGTTATATCTTCTCATGAAATGCTTATATCATTCATCATAAGAAGATAGTTTGCTGTATTTACTATGGTTTGTCTGAGAAAGAAAGTGTTGATCTTCCCTTGTCTGCCCAAAGTTGAGGTCATGGATACATCCCATTTTCAGTTTGAAGACATGGAGCATACATCTTGTATCATTTTTTTATTCTTTTAGAAAATATACTCCTGTTCAGTTTTCCTGTTTTATTCACACGGGGCGAGATATTTATTATTTAGCTAGAATCACCAAATATTAAGGTGCCGTTTAGTAACACTTACGTTTTCAGTTTTCTGTTTATATTTACAAAAATTTAAAAAACTCAAATAAAAATTGTTTGGTAAAATTTTTGATTTATAAATCAATGGTTTCAGTTTATAAATTTGGCCAAAAAATGAAAATACAAAAAATGTGTTTTCGTTTTGAGTTTTCAGTTTTTTTTTTTTTATCACCCAACACTAGCCACCACCCGCCACCATTTCCCACCACCGTCTTCCGCCACCACCACCCACCCCCCACCACTGCCACCACCATGCACATCAGCGCCACCTGCCACCAACTCACCAACCCAGAAAACCGCCACCCGACCACCACACAGCCACCCCTCGCCACCACCACAACCAACCACACACCCACCTGCCATCCACCCCGCCACCACCGCCACTACCATCCACCGTCACTACCACCACCCGCCACCTACTTGCCACCACCACTCACCACCCACTGCCATCGCCATCCACTACCTGCCACCACCAACCACCCATCACCCACCAACCACCTACCACCCTCCGCCACCACCACCTGCCACCACTACCACCTGCCCACCACCCTGCCCCACCAACCACCACCACCATTACCACCCACTCGCTACCACCTACCACCCGCCACCGTCACCACACCCACCCATCCCCCACCACTACCGTCATCCACCCACCCTCACCTGCCACATCCACCCACCACCCACCACCCATCCCCACCACCCGCCATCCACGCCACCCACACTGCCACCACCCGCCACCGTCACCAAGTCACCCACCCACCACCCCACCTACCACCCACCCGTCACCCAACGCACCACCTAACCGCCCGCCATCCGCCACCGCACCCACCTGCCACCACCACCCCCCCACCACCACCACCACCACCCACTCGCTACCACCCCATCACCCGCCACCGTCCGCGTCACCGCCCCCACACCACCACCCACCTCACCCACCGTCACCACTTTCCACCACCGTTGTCACACCCCAAATCCGGGCATGACCGGCCGTGGCCCACAGGGACTTAGCCCAAGGCACACGTAAGCCTAAACACGAATCCAATCACATTGAACAACTGAACAATAGTCCAATAATAAATAACCAAAACTCAATCCAGACATGCCACAATTATAAACGGGCAAAATCAACCGTAATCAAAAGCCATCCAAAACTTATGGGATATAAACAACCCACATATCAAAAATAATCCTAAAATGAACTTCGATAAGAATAAATATAAATATGCACAAACTTGACATAACACTCTAAACTAAAAAGGAATGCCCTAGAGGTCCATGCAATTGAGTCCCCGCTTCGCCATGAGTCCACTCTAAGTCCCTTCATACCACCTTGGAAATGGAAACAACTAAGTCAGCTGATAGCTCAGTGAGTAGCAAACATGGATAGTAAATACAGTTTTGAAAAAGGGTTCAATTCCAAAAAGATATATTATCACAGAAACTAGATTGGCATACAGTTTGGTAAATACAATCTGTTCAAAAATAAGGTTCCACAGTTCAACACTTAAAATACTCATGTCTCGCAAGAACATGATAAACGACATTTTTCACTTAAAACAGATTATAACATGAACACACAATAATTTCTGGTACCAATAAAAACAAATAATCTGCCACACATTTCTCAGGCTATAAGCCCCGTTGGATCCAATACCGAACTAAAGAGTCATCCTCAGGGTGGCACCTGGGCCTTTTCTCAAAGACGATCCGATTGTAAGGAACAGACCTTTTAAAAAACAAACCTAGGTGACCTTCAATCGGATTCGTCTTTGAGAAAAGGCCCAGGTGCCAGCCTGAGGATGACTCTTAGTTCGGTATTGGATCCAACGGGCTTATAAGCCTGAGGAAAATGTGTGGCAGATTATTTGTTTTTATTGGTACCAAGAAAATTATTGGTGTTTCATGTTATAAATCTGTTTTAAAGTGAAAATGTCGTTTATCATGTTCTTGCGAGACAAATGAGTATTTTTAAGTGTTTGAAAGCTGTGGAACCTTATTTTTTGAACAGATTGTATTTACCAAACTGTATGATCTAGTTTCTGTGATATATATTCTTATTATTGGAATTGAACACTGTTTTCAAAAGCTGTATTCTACTATCCCATGTTGCTACTCACTGTGAGCTATCAGCTGACTGTAGTGTTTACGCATTTCCAGGTGTAGAAAGGACTTTAGAGTGGACTCATGGCGTAGCGGGGACTCAATTGCGATGGACTCTAGGGCATTCCTTAGTTTAGAGTGTTATGTCAAGTTTGTGGCAATATTTATATTTATTCTTATCGAAGTTCATTAGGATTATTTTTGATATGTGGGTTGTTTTAATATCCCATAAAGTTTGATGGCTTTTTGATTACGGTTGATTTTGCCGTTTATAATTGTGGCATGTCTGGATTGAGTTTTGGTTATTTATTATTGGTACTATTGTTCAGTTGTTTCAATGTGATTGGATTCGTGTTTAGGCTTACGTGTGCCTTGGGCTAAGTCCTGTGGGCGCACCGGCCGGTCATGCCGGAATTTGGGGGTGTGACAACAGTGGTGGAAAGTGGTGATGGGGTACAGTAGATCAATTACACATTGAATTTGCATATTTCTGAATTTTTTCAAATTTTTTGGGAGTCCGAAATCCATATTAAATTGAGGTATTCAAATCTGTCAGGAAAACTAGTCCGAAAACAGTAAATTCGGCTTGTTGTTCTCTTTGGTATAAATCCGAAAAAATTATCAATTAGTGTCATGAAACCGGTTTACGAGTCTAGTTTCATACGTTTTTGGCCCTTGCATTGGATTTCTCGTGTCTATTAAGAGAACCGTCAATTTCTTTAAAGTGCTGCAGAAAACAACCTGTTTTGGATATAATAAATGTTAGAAAATTATTTTGATAAGCAAATCAAGTGAAACCAATGGGTTTCGAAACTATGGATATATTAGATTATATCTGGACGGTTTATTGAAATTTTTCGAATTAGCGTGGAGTGGGTTTTTTAATTTTTCAAAGTTAGCGAATAGATTGGGAAAACTTGTTTAAAAAACACTGTTTATCTTAAAGTTTTGTAGTTAAGTTTCGATCTGGAATCTATGTCAGTGGTGATTTTACGACCTTGAAGAAGTATGAACTTAGGTAATATTTAGAAGTAACCGTGAGTTGGGTTGAGCGTTTAGTGCGTTTTAGTTAGGGTTACTTAGTTCCTATTTTTTTTAATGTATTTTTAAATTTAGTTGTGACGCGTAGTTTTTATAACTTGGTTCGAGGCCACTAGTTGGACTTTTACACTCTATGCGAGATTTATTATTGCGTTTCAGGTTGAGATAGTTTCATGCTACGTATTTTTATAAAATGTTCCTTACCCTGAACTGTTTGAAGAAATTAAATTGTTGTTTGAATTAAACTGTTTTGATAAATTATTATATTATCAATTGAATCAAACATTATTTCTGAAACACGCGTGTGAACTTGGCATACTGTAAACTATTGTTTTTTTGGTCCTCATGTATATATACTGTTTTTATGTAATTTTTTCAGAGTTCCAACTATGCATTAATATTGTTTTCATGAATTGTTAATTCTTGCGAAAACTGATGTGTATTGGATTTATTGGGACCATGTGTGTATTTAGTCAGGGAATTATTCCACTGTGTGTGGTGACTCTGGCACTAGGAACAGATCCGGGTTTGGGCCGGATGACTCTAGGTGCTCAACGATTGTAAGGAACAGACTTTAAAAACAACTAGGTGACCTTCAATCGGATCGTTTGAGAAAAGGCCCAGGTCCACCCTGAGCGATTGACTCTTTAGTTCGGTATTCGGACCAACGGGCTTATCGCCGAGAAATTGTAGTGGCAAATTTCTTTGTTTTTATTGGTACCCAGAAAATTATTGTGTTCATGTTAACATCTGTTTTAAGTGAAAATGTCGTTTCATGTTCTTGCGAGCAATGAGTATTTTAAGTTGTTGAACCTGTGGAACCTTATTTTTGAAACAGATTGTATTTACCAGAACTGTATGCCAATCTAGTTTCTGTGATATATATCTTATTTTGGATTGAACCCTGTTTTCAAAACTGTATTTACTATCCATGTTGCTACTCACTGAGCTATCCAGGTGACTTAGTTGTTTACACCATTTCCAGGGTGTTAGAAGGACTTTAGAGTGGACTCATGGCGTTAGGGGGAACTCAAGTTGAATGACCTCCTAGGGCATTCCCTTTAGTTTAGATTTATGTTCAAGTTTTGTGCATTATTTATATTATCTCTTATCGAAAGTTCATTTAGGATATTTTTTGAATATGTGGGTTTGTTTATATTCCCATAAGTTTGGATGGCTTTGATTACGGTTGATTTTGCCGTTTATAATTTGTGGCATGTTGGATTGACGTTTTTGGTTTTTTATTATTGGACTATTGTTTCAGTTTGTTCAATGTGATTGGATTCGTGTTTAGGCTTACGTGTGCCTGGGCTAAGTCCCTCGTGGGCCACGGCCGGTCATGCCCGGATTTGGGTGTGACAACGGTGGTGGAAAGTGGTGACGGTGGGTGATGGTGGGTGGTGGGTGGTGACGGTGACGGTGGAGCGGGTGATGGGTGGAGCGAGTGGGTGGTGGTGGTGGGGTGGGGTGGTGGGGCGGTGGGTGGCGGATGGCGGGTGGTGGTGCGTGGTGACGGGTGGGTGGGGTGGTGGTGGTGGGTGGGTGACTGTGACTGGTGGCGGTGGTGGCAGGTGGGGTGGCGATGCGCGGTGGGTGTGCGGATGGGTGGTGGGTGGTGGGTGGTATGTGGCAGGTGGTGGTGGTGGATGACGGTGTAGTGGGGGTTGGATGGTGAGGTGGGTGACGGTGGCGGGCTGGTAGGTGGTAAGCGAGTGGCTGTAATCGGTGGGTGGTGGTTGGTGGTGGCAGGTGGGTGCAAGGTGGTAGTGTGGCAGGTGGTGGTGGCGGATGGGGTAAGGTGGTTGGTGTGATGGTGGTGGTGGTGGGTATGTGGATGGATGGAGGTGGGGGTGAGTGGTGGTGGCAAGTAGGTGGCGTGTGGTTACGTGAACGGTGGATGGTAGTGCGGTGGTGGCGGGTGGGATGGCAGGTGGGTGGTTTGGTTGTGGTGGTGCTGAGGGTGCTGGTGGGTGGTGGTGGCGGGGGTGTGGGTGGTGGTGGCAGGTGGGTGGTGAGTGGTGGTGGCAGGTGGGTGGTGGGGGGTGGGGTGGTGGGCGGAAACGGTGGTGGAAATGGTGGCGGGGGTGGCTATGTTGGTGAAAAAAAAAAAAACTGAAAACTAAAACGAAAACACATTTTTTGTAATTTTCATTTTTTGGCCCAAATTTTATAAACTGAAACATTGATTTATAAATCAAAAAATGTTTACCAAACAAATTTTTATTTGAGTTTTTTAAATTTTTTGTTAAATATAAACAGAAAAACTGAAAAACGTTAAGTGTTACTAAAGCGGCTACTTAATATTTGGTGATTCTAGGCTATAATAATGAAATATCTCGCCCCTGTGTGAATAAACAGGAAAACTGAACAGGAGTATATTTTTTCTAAAAGAATAAAAAAATGATACAAGATGTATTGCTCCATGTCTTCAAAACTGAAAATGGGAATGTATCCATGACCTCAAACTTTGGGCAGACAAGGGAAGATCAACACTTTCTTTCTCAGGACAACCATAGTAAATACATGCAAACTATCTTCTTATGATGAATGATATAAGCATTTTCATGAGAAGATATAACCAAAACACTGACACCATGTTTGGATTGAGTGATTTGGGGAGCAAAGAAAGAAATGGAGTGATATGTATTTCTCTATTTGTTTGGAATAACCTAACGTAGAGAGAAATGGGAAGAAAATAGAAAGAAATGGAGAGAAACTCATTTCCCTTATGAGCCTCATTTTTCAATCTTCCCAAATGGAGAGATTGAGAGAGAAAAGAAAACCACTATTTCTTCATAATAGCCTATTTTGTTCCTAAAAATAAAAGAAATAAAATGATTGAAAATATAAAAAATGTTATTTTGTAATATAACATAAAATAATTTCTTTTCTTTTCTCTTAATGAACATCTAAGCAAACAAAAAAGGAAGAGAAATCACAATCCATTTCTTTTCTTTTATTTCTTCTTATCCAAACAAAAATGAGAGAAATCACAATCATTTCTTTTCTTTTCTCTTAATTACTTAAGTAATCATTTCGTTTTCTTTTCTGCTCCTAGGTTCAAACATAGTGTGAATTTGCCCTGTAATTCTTTCCCAATCACCATTGCTGATTCAGCAATTATTAGATAAAATGCCTCTCCAGGCATGTGGATAAAAAATCACAGAGAAACTTGGCAATAACTAAGGTAATGCATAAAAGAAAATAGAGAACCAACAAGGCCAAAATCCCCAAAATCTAGGTACCCGAAACCTATACCAAGTTATATAATAGAGACCCATCAGGCTTAGAAGCAGAACACAAACGCAACCACAATACTAGACATGGAAATGGAGTTCGTAGCTTTTTGGATACACATTGGCAAATCTAATTACCAAAGCCGTGCCAACCCAAAAAGGACTAACAGAAGATCCTATTCCATACATTCAGGCACTTCCAAATTTGGGACGGTTGTGCTTTGTAACGCATTTATTGAAGGAGGAGGACATTATGCTTTAGTGAAAGGGTTCCATAAACTTAGAATATTGTGCTTGTGGATTTCCCTCAGTAAATGAGATTATTATAGAGAAGGGGTGTGATAGCAAGGTCTCCAACGAATTTGCTATTGGAAATGGTATGCAGTTGAAGATGCTGCCTCATGGCAATCAAGTATCCCGAAGATCTCCAAGAAATGGCGTTTGAGGTTTGTCACAATGGAGCTCATGAATGCATACGTGGCAAGGATCGCCAAAAGGCTGGCATATACGCGCATATGTTTGACAATCACCAATTAGGGTGAGTATGAAGTCTTATCTTCATTCTAGCAGGTGCGTGACAACATTTTAATTTTTTTGATTTCTTTTACGACATATGCTTTTTAAATTTTATAATAAAGACCCAAAAAAAGTTGTACCAGAAATTATTCAAACTTTAGAAAAAAGTTTTTAGGTGGTGCTCCAATAAAAGAGTTATTGATTTAATCATGGACCCACCACTTTTTGTGTTAGAATTTTAAGAACAAAATGTTAATGTCAACTTTGTAAATGGAAATAAACATTGCTCCAAGAGCATTGATGTTTCTCGTTACATACCCCACTTACAACGTTCATGGTGTTTGGAATGACTTATGTAGTGTTGGATTATGATTTAGTTATTTGACATATTATGGTTGTTATTTCATTATGATCAAAGATTCATTGTTCTGAACTAGTACGTCTTGATTATAATTTATTTGGTGTTTGTAACTCAACCTGCATACGATAACATATTTTATTTTTTTAAGTAAATGAATAATTACAGGACGCCGTTTATAGATATCTATACTAGCATAAAACCTGTACTATGCCCGGAAGTCAAAATTTTATTTATAAATTAAAAATAATACCTTTGTAAAATATAATATAATATATATATATTGCACAATCTTCATTGTATATTAAAAATATTAATTTTTGAAAGAGAAAAGAGATGTATTTTTAGTTGTGTGTGAACTAATATGGGTGGAGTTTAGTTGATTTTTGGTTATATAATAGAGATTTAATTGGTAATTTTTAGTAGTAGAAAGGTAAGATTTAGAATAGTAGTGAGTTCAAAAATTTTAGACATCCAAATTAGGCCTTTATCGTGTTGGTATTCTAAAATTTTGAACCTTATGCAATAAGAAATTTTTTTTTTTTAGTAAACATTGGGCAACAGGAAATGTCTAATGATTTATGAATTTTTTTTTTAAATTTTTTTAATATTTATGACATTTTTTAAGTCAAATAGGCTATGGTTGAGATATAGTCATATATCTAAGCCCAATTGATCATGACTATAGCGATCCGGTGTGTCCGCGCCTTTATGTTAACAGTGTTCCGGTCGTAGGTTTCGGGAAGTTGGTTGTTGTATGTCATGTTGTCCGTCCTTTCTAGATTCCCGTTATGGTGAGTTTTAGGATGTGTTGGGCATGTTTCGAACACGCTGGTGAGCTTTAGTCCTTCCTTGTTGCCCATGAGTTTTGTGGTACGCTCGAGCGAGTTGGATTTTAGTTCGTGCGCTCGAGCGGACCATATCACAATTTAGCGGAGTTTTCACACTTCCAGTATCTGTGCCTCTGCAAACTTCGTGCAGATGTGGTTTTTTCACGCTCAGAGCGCGGTTTCTCTTACGCTGAGCGGGTCACACTCGAGCGGGTCTGTTGGCGCTCGCGCGGGGTGTTCAATTTGTCTGCGAAAGTTCTGAGAGGGGTATTCTACGCTCGAGCGAACTGGTTTCGCCGCGTCGAAGCGGATCATGCGTTATATCAGTTTGGCACTATGCATGTGTTTTGAATCACATTTCAACATCCTTTCTCTCCTTACTTTCGAAAACCTTTGAGAGCTTTCTCACTAAAACTCAACTTCTCTCTAAGTATTGATCTAGTAGGAGTGATTTCTCACCTTGGCCTTTACAAAAGTTGTGTTGATCGTCGATGGCTACGTTTTAGATCCGAGCATATTGAGTTTTGGGAGCACTTTGATTTCGTCATCTTCTCCCTTTGAGCTCTGAATTTGGGGTAGGGATCATCTAAACTCCTCCCTTGAGCTTTGTCCTATGAATTTTAGCATTTTGATATGTTGGGGTTGTTGATATTTTTGAAAAAAGTTTGGGTTTTGTGTAATTTTTACAAAAGATGGGCGTTGTTATATGTAAACCTATATGCATGTTTGTATGATGTAGACGAAATGAAGCCTATGTTGAAACTATTGAAGAAAATGGAACTTAGTGTTGTTATGTAGATTATCGGGTATAAGCCTAATTAGCATTGATTAAAATTAATTTGTCACAAGAAATTTAGGGAATTGAAGAAATGAATAGGAAATATCAAAATCTAGAAAGATATGGTTAAAAGGGTTGTAATTGGGACTCATTTATCGCTCAACACTAGTTAAACCTGTTGTATAACTAAGATCAAAATTGGTGCATTTATTCTTAGTAGAAATAACTGTATTGGACTATCGGCTGGCGGATATGTCTTTGATTGTTGTAGGCAATGTATGATGATTAGGCAAATAAAGCTAATTCTTGAGTATGCTAATGAACCATGCAATTTGGTTTATACATCAAAATTTGTATTGATACGGTTGAATTTGTATATGAATAATTGTTATATACATTTATTGTGTGGAAAGAGAAAGGGGCTGTACTCCCACGTTCTTATTGGAAGAATGGGGCTGGACCTCTAAACCGAATTTTGTGTGACAGGATATACAACAACTTATATGTGTATCAGGCTGCGAATTAGAAGTGTTTTTTGTTTCATTAATACATACTACAATGTGTAATTATTGAGAACTTATGGAAAGTGTTTGTTTTGATTTGTATATAGCACTAAAAATGTATAGTCCATTATTATCGTGAAATTGGAATTGTTTGTTTGATTTGAATATAGCACTAAAATGTTATACCGTTGAAGATATGGAAATGTTTGTTTGACTTCGATGACACCAACATGTTATAATCCATCATAAATTTTGGAAAGTGTTCTAGTGGAATTATGATCCTCAACATATTTGTCGGGGCACTGAGCTTTGTTTTCAACCTCTGAAGTTGAATAAGAAATGGAAAGTGAATTGTAACACAGACACAAAATGTCATGCAACAGTAATGTGAGGAAACGAGTTGTCACAAGTGTTGACCATCTATCAACTGCTAATCTGCTTTTAGTCATTGTATAGTGGTTTAGTGTAATTCTTACTGTACTATGGCTCACCTTTATGGGACAGCCATTTCAGGTATACAGGAAGCATGCCACCTCAAGACATGGGCTTAAGAGCTAGGGCAGGCAAGCCGTTTGTTTGTGTTAATCTCTTCC
>NW_021026675.1:0-12747 GCF_004153795.1 Camellia sinensis | reverse complement strand
CACCACTGAAATCTTGAGGGATTTCAGTGGTGAAGATGATGCCTTGAAGTCCCAAGAAGGAGAGGGCCACCCCCTCTCCTTGTTGTCCTTGAAAAGGGCATATTTTGGCCTCTTAAGGAAGCCTATGCTTGAGTGTGTGTTGAGCATGTTTGGTTTGTTTTTCATGCTTATATATCCATAATATAACATGACTTTAAGTTGGTTTTGGAACCCCATGCATGCTTAGCATAGTTGCCATGTAATGCCTTGTTTATGCCTTAACATGTCTTAGGTTGTTAGCCTTTGTTGGAGCATGTTTTAGGCTTAGTCTTATGAAGACTATGTGCTTATTTTGCCATGTTTTAGGTCTGTCCATAAGTGTTTGGGTCGATTTTGTTTAGGCTTAGTCTTGTGAAGATTATGTGTTTATCTTGCCATGTTTTAGGTCTGTCCCTAAGTGTTTGGGTTGATTTTGGCATGCTTGATATAGCTCCTTTGTATTTAGGCTTGTTAGCCTTGAGTATGTGCATGTGTAGCATGCCATCTTTGCATTGTTTTGGTGATTTGGGATCATTCTACATGTCATTTCAGTCCCATTTCCATGCTTGTTTGATTACCTTGCATGCCTCTTTAATGCTTTGGAAGCTTGTGTAGCATTGTTCCATGTTTTGGTGCCTTTGCATGCCTTTGTTTTGAGCCATTTAGATGCCATCTAAGTGGTCTTTCAGGCCTTATGTTATGTGCTAAAACTCTGTTTTGGGTCAATAAGTTCATACCATGTTTGGTCTTGCTTAGTGTAGTCCGATGCTCCATTGACTTGCCTTGAACACTTAGGCCATTTGGTGCATGCTTGGCTTGATTTGTTGCTTGGTTTGGCACCATGTATTGGCATGATTTCAAAGCTTATAATGCATGCTAATTGTTCATGCTTGTCCCTTTCAAGTGTGCTTGAATGTTGCTTGATTTGTGCTTAAGTGTCGGTCCTTATATGCATGTGTGTATGTATGCCATTTAGCCCTCACTTTTTTTAGCACTTTGGCCACTGTTTTAGGCCTTATTAGAGCTGCCTAATTCATGTATAAGCCCATCTTGCCATCCATTTGCATTGTATAAGACCATCTTGCATGATTGCATAAGTGTTTTGCCATGCCATGTTGCATTCCTAGCTTGTATGCCTAGGTTGCATTGCATCTTGCATGCATGCCTTGTTCCTTGAATTGGTGATAGGAATTGGGCCTAATTTGTTTGATGTGTGTGTGTGCATGTGTGCTTAGCATCCATTTTAGGCATTAATGGCCACTGTTTTAGGCCTTATTAGAGCTGCCTAATTCATGTATAAGACCATCTTAGCATTAGTTTGCATTGTCATACGTATGCTTACATGCTTGCATAAGTTCATTGCTATGCCATGTTGCATCCTTAGCTTGTATGCCTAGGTTGCATCGCATCTTACATGTCGTCCGCCATGTAGAGAATGATGTGAAAATAGCCCGGAAAAGGAAAATCGGGTCAGAATACGAAGAGTCAACCAAAAAGTCAACATGTTGCATACTTGGTTCTTTGGGCCATCATGCATGGAAATGCGTGATTGGTGGTCCGAGAATCGAGGCACATGCCCCTTTGAGTCATTATCATGATAAGGGATATGATTATTGCATACATGCCTTGAATTGTACTGCCATGCTTTGCCTTGCCCTCTGTTGCTGTGAGTTGCAGGTTCTGCAGGCCTTCTTTGCCGACCGGCAGTGTAAGGTGCCGGCCGGCAATATTTTCTCTGCCGACAGATTTATTTTGTGCCGATGGCCATACCACACTGCCGGTGGCAATTTCATTCAGCCGGTGGTACTCCCCAGTGTCCAGGGATGCAACCCTGAGGTTTTGACAGCCTCTAGAGGAGTGAAGGAAGGAAAACAGAGGCAGCCTATGCATGGCGGCGCGTTTCCCGAGGCCGTTTATCTGTTTTTCTTAGCTTAATTTAGTTTGTTAATTAAATTAGTTAATTTGTAATATTAATTAGCTTGCGTAGTTAATTAATTTGTAATATTTATTCGGTCCCCCCGAGCGAGGGCAAATATGTAATAAGTGTGCGTGAGTGGTGTGCATGTCTTCCAACCTCACGTCTTTCTTCCCTTTTATTTACCTGCTTTGATGGATAGTATTAGGGCACGTTTAATTTAGCATGCCTTATGCTATGCATGCGTGCATCCATGCATTTGTATTACATGCATTAGGCTCGGTACATCATGCTAACTGCATTTGTACTTCAAATTCTAAACTGAATATGTGATAGTTGTGCATTTCTCACATGCCATGTTTAGGATAGCCGAGCCTATTCTAGCAACACTTTGTATGCGATGCATTAGGCACTTAACATGGACTTGGATCATGCATGTTTGCTAACGAGTTCTTTGTTTTGGCACGGAGTACGATGTAAGTATTTCCGCTTTAGCATATCGCATGAATGTGAATGTTGCCATGACAACATGCTTAACAGGTGGCTAGATGCTTATGTGTTAAACTGTTTTGAATGCCTGTGGGTGAAGGTTGGATTGTTTGAGTTGGAAAAACTCGTTGAAATCCGTATTTTAGCCTACTTGCGAGTAGCAAATTCCAAAGCATTTTCAAACCAAACGGATATGCAATGTTTATTTCCAAATTAGGCAATCTAGTCCATACTTGTTTGCTGCGCGGTTAAGATTTGTTTGTCAAAGCGAGAAATCTGGTGTTGTAAGAGAAGGGGTATTGGGTCAAAATAATAAACAAGTTGAGTTAATGTTGAAATAATTCTGACACAAATCTAAAATAACACAACCCAACATGATACAATGCCCACCCTTAATGGATAAAATGTTTGAATTAACGGTCATGGACAAAATTTTCAGAGCATTTTCTTATGCTGAAGCACTCTTTATTGCATAATAAGGGACACCAAAATACAATCAGTTTAAAGCTATAATCTAAATTGGAACTTTCACCAGTCTCTTATTTTTCTTTATTCAAACCATGCAAGTGAATTTATCTTTATTTCAAATTATTTATTTGAATTTTTGAAAAGTTAAGTCAAAATTTCAACCTAATCATATTGGTGGGAAAATGAACTTTCATCCCCAAATTTGTTTAGTATTTTTAAAATTACAAGGTAGAAAGACTTGAACATCATAGAGAAAAGCGTATGCTCTCAGAATTACAAGAGGTCACAACCTATATCAACATCACAAATCTTACTTGGTTAGGATACCAAATTCAAAACAAGAAAAACAGTAAGAAAGAATCTAAAAAACCAGCAAAAAAAAATCATATACTCTCCAAATATTCACTAGCATTGTAAAGGAAGTCTTCAATGGTGACAATCACACTTCAGATTTTGCCTTTACCCATGAAGCTACTCACTTTCACTAATTTGATTATATTCTCCCAATCAATTTTCTCCTTGTTAAATGTGTCTATTCCTGCTTAATCACAGAGACCACATGATAGTGGAAAATAGTCTCTCAAATTAATTTTGTCAGATCACAGTAGCCAGCTCAACAATATAGGCAACTTAGCAGTTTGCCTAAGCTGCACCAATAATTTCCTTCTTGCCAAAGGCCCCAACTGTCTAAGGCCCTAGAGCCTAAGGCCTCATTTTGATGCTTGGCCTAGGGATCAAAAAACCTTAGGCAACTACTATGAAGTAAATCACCAATTCATCAAGCTTTGTAAGTTTCCTGGAAAACTTGCATAACTGATTACACAATAACAACAAATGAACTGTTGTTTCAACCTCTGAATCAAAAAAAACAAAAATCTCTTACTACTAACAGACAATGGTAAAACTTGCATTACTGATTACACAGTAATAACAAATGAATTGTTGTTTCAATCTCTGGAAAAAAAAAAAAAAAAACTCTACTGCTACTAGCAAACAATGGTAAGATATGTTAATTAATTAAAAGATCCTTTGTAGAAGTGCTTGCCAACAAAAAATTTGGATCCTTGGAGGAGCTAGACTTGTCTCGATTGTCCTCATAGGGTCGAAGCGCAATCCCAAAGCTCTCCTCATAACAGATGCAAAAAGAGTTTACTGAAAATTAATAGCCCATTCTTTTCACCTTTTCAGTGAATACCATCCTCCTTATGAATGTCTATTTCACATTGTCTAAAATTCTCTACGGTTCTTTTAAACAATCCTCCTCCCATACAAATAGCTGTCTCCTAAATTCCAATCTCCACCTCTTACTTTCACAGTCATGAATAAATACTCCAGCTACACTGTCAAGTTTTCCATTGAAAGTGAAAAATAACCTAGGAAAATTTTGCATTAATGATTTGTCACCAGCCCAAATATTAGTCCAAAACTTCCAATTTAATCCATCTCCTATCTTCAACAGCATATTACTCATATATTCTCTGGTAACCATAACTTTTCATCTCCGATGTACTACTTATAAATTTTAATATCTTCAGTACTAATAATTCTTTCTTTTCTTTCCCAAACGTCCACCACCATTTTGACAGTAAGGCAACATTTTTTATTCCGATGCCACCACTAGCCCCAAAACTCCATTATAGTATAAATCTTTTTCAAATTCACCAAGTGAACTTTCCTTTTTTCAGAACAAAGGAACTCTATGTTCTATGGAGGAATTTTATAAGTGATTGAAGAGATTTTACTTAAGTTGTTGAGTTTATACAAAAATGTTGATTTTTGACTTTTGTAGTAAATTGATGGTGGTATTGTGCATATAAATTGATTGGATATTTAAAAAGTTACTAACTCAAAGATGTTCAAAGGATGGGTGTTATGGAGATTGGATAAGTTATTTGTTTGGGTGATTTAAAGTTGGAGGAGTTCTTTAGCTTGCCATTCCTTAGCATAATTTTATTTAGGATCATTTTTGTAGATGTTGTAATTTTCATTGAAAGCTTTTCCTAATTTGAGATCCTATTTACTAATTGTTAGGATTGGAGGAAGGCATCTCTCCACCTCTTGGAAATTAATTTGTAGAGTTTCAAATCTACACTTTTGCTATTTTTGGAGGTGAGTATACTTACCATGGAAATTACCTTACCTCTATCTTTATTACAAAGTTTGAAAATAATTTTTGAATTAAAGGAAGTGAATGATACATTTCATCATGATATATGTATAAAAAGAAAATCTATAAATTTATTGAGGCCAAGGGTTGAGTTTTAATAAAGATATGATTTCATTTGTATAATGAAGCATTAATTTTTTTTTTATGAGAATTTATTTAAGTTGAGTCTTTCAAATTTTATGATGATGATGATTGAATGACAGTGAAATGTTATGTGAGGGTATTTATTTTATTGATCATATAACCGAATATAGCCTTTGGGGCCACAAGGGCCAAAATGCTTTGGGGTCCTGGGGACCGAAATGTTTTAAGGATCATAAGGGTCGTTGTATGTATAAGGGGTCCTGAGGACCGAAACATTGAAACAAGAATTGAAGCGCTACGATGACATGAGCTATGTTCCTATGGTTATGTTTTAGGTAACGGTACCGTCACCACCTAAGTCGCGAGGTAACGCGACCCTAAAGCTATGTAGTGGATTGTATGATGGACAGGAAATCTTAATGTATTGAAAAGTTATATTTTTGTTTACTTTCATTATCCAAATGTATTTTTTTTTCTGCCTTATCAGATTCCTTGGAAAAATCTTGATAACGTTTTATGAAAATTGTATTTCATCATTTTTATTTTTATTTTGTATAAATTTAAGTCCAATTAAGCTCTTATGTTTAGTATCTTTATTTTGAACCCTATTGGTAGGAGCAAGTTTTATAACTCCATGGTATTGGTATACTCATTGGGCTTTAGCTCATTCTTTTAAATAATTTTTTTTTTCAGATCCATAGACTTTTGTGTGGCTTGCCTCAACTTGGAAGACTAGAATTTTTTGAAGGATCACAGGTGGGCATCTTGTGGTTGAGGTTTTGCTTAGGGTCATTCTAGGATGTAAGCTTACCCTTTTTTTTATGAAGCAGGTTGATTGTAAATATTGCTTATGAAGTTGGATGTATTGATGGATTCGTGATTAGTATGTATTACATTTTTTTTGGGGGGGAGGAAATGCTTGGGAACTATCTTGTAGCATGATAATACTTTTTTTGTCTTTGAATAGATCATCTCATACATGTTAGGCAATTGAAAGGTCATATGCACTTTTGGTGATGTGGTGATGTGATGTAAGAATTATACAGGAATTGTGGTGTAAAGGTGCTATAGCGTTTGAGGTGCACCCTCTTGGCAGGGTTTTGCCTTGCCAAGATTGGGTCGTTACAGAATTACACATTTGTGAGAGTGAGGGGCCGGCACTAGAGAGAGAGAAAGAAGGAGAAATGTGTGTTTGGCTCAAGTTTGAGAAATTAGAAGGTTGGACTCAAGATTCAACTAGAATTTGTGAAGATTAAAGCCTCTAGGTAAGTAAATTCATGGATTTTAAATTGTAATTTTGTGAATTCAAGGTTGAATAATGATCAACGAAAATCATTCACCACCTCAACACTAGATGTTCTGTCTAAACTCTTTGCATATATCCACAAGCTAATTAAAGTTGTTGGTTGCCTAAAGAAATCTTCATCTCATACACATGAAATTACAAAGCTAAACATTCACCATGTCCTCCTTGATGGAAAGCAAGCAAGCATGCAAGATAGATGACTGAGGCACTTGTCTTTTTGTTAATCAAGTGAACTCGTCGCTATGTTTAGTTCTTCATACTCTTTAGCAAGCTAGAAACCTGGAAAGCACCAACCGGGGGTTGGTTCAATGGATAAGACCTTCGAATCCCTCGCTCAAGGCTTGGGTTCGAGTCTCCATAGCCCCTTGTTGGGGTTAAACATATTCCTTAGCGCCTAAGCTTCGGCCCCGATGTAGGTGCGCTGCAGATATACTGTAGGTACTAAGGGGCAATACTCCCTGACGGATATGTTGGAATAGCCTATCTGCATATCCATTTTAAGAATCAAAAAAAAAAAAAAAAAAGAAACCTAGAAAGCAAAATTGAAAAGCAGAGAAGATCAGAAAAAAAAAATTTAATAAACTAAAATTATAAAACATAAAAACTAGTGGATTTGGGGAAACAAAACTGATGCAACCCAAAAAAAATTCAGGATTGAAATTGTAGAAATTTAGGTAAATTACAAATACACCCCTTGAGGTTTACTTAAAAACATGAATTGCTCCTTATGATTTTGAAAATTATATTCCGCTCGTTCAAGTTTTTAATATTATAACAAATGACCCCTTTCATTAATAAATCATCAAGCCAATTAATAATTCAAATAATTTTATTATTTTATAAAAAAGTAATTAGAAATTTTATTTTTTCTATTAATTATGTTAAATAAAAAAAATGATAATAAGAAAAAATCTATTTTAACCAAATCTCATAGATGTATTTATAATTTATCCTAAAAATGTTAACCACGTGGTTGAAGAGATGCAAAGAGCAATTTTACCTTCACGCTAGAATTAGGGGCAGACAATTCCTTACGCTGAGAGATTTAGGGAAGGGATTTGAAAAGGAAAAGGAAAAATATGTGTGAAATAAGGTGAAATATAGATATATTTTATTCACATTTCACCTATATTTTCCTTTTCTTTTTCCAAAGCTCTTCTCAAATCTTCTAATCAAACACAACATTTGTAAACAATGAGAACAAGTAACAAACTACCCCCCAAGGCTTCCGTTTCTTCTTGTCGATTTTCATTTTCATTTTTTATTTTGGAAATTGGAAGGCATTACTTGTTTACCATATTGTTTTTGTTTTTAAATAAAAATAATGTTAATTCTAAAATTTTCAAAATTTTTGAAAATGGATCCTCCAATAATATACATCTACAAAAAAAAACGTATATCATATACAAGTTATGATACTTTGTGATAGTCATTTTGTAGTGTTAATACCAAAATGTGTCATAGCAAAATTACTTTTAGTCATAACTAAAGAAACCAAAATAAATCATAACCAAATGTCATTTGAGTTATAAGTAAAGACTTCTTTAGTCATAACTAAAATAACAATCATAATAGTTTATAACTAAATTGTAATCAATACCATAATGAGTTATGGTCAATCAAGTCACCACCAATACCACAATAAGTTATAATCAAACATCACTACACTTATACGTATACCCAAAGATTTCTTTGATCATAAGCAAAAATAACAATTATAATAAGTCATAATTAATTCATAACCAACCATGATGAGTTAAGCCAATACTACAATTAGTTATAATCAAATAACACAAAGATATATATGGTATATATATTTTAAAGTGTGTATTATAGAATGTGCAGATATAAGCAGATATACTTTCAAAGTAAAAAGTATCATAAAAAATAAAAAATAAAAAAGTGTGTCATTGCACCTGTGGAACGAGATAATAGTTCGTATTTTAGTTCAACTGGTGTCTGCCTCCAATGGTGTATGCTCGGAATATGCCGAACCTTTTGGTGATCCTTGCTCCCTTCTCCACGTATGCATTCTATGAGCTCATTCGTAACAAATGTCAAATACAATCCTTGGAGATCTTCGAGATACTCGATGCCGTGAGGTAGTATCTTCAGCTGCATGCATTTCCGAATAGAAAATTCTTGGAGACCTGGCATCACCCCCCTCTCTATAATAATCTCATTTAACTGAGGAAAATTCCACAATTCCAATATTCTAAGTTTATGGAACCCTTCACTAAAGCATAATTGTCCTCCTCCTTCATATGCATTACAAAGGAACAACTGTCCCAAATTCGGAAGCGCTTGAATGTATGGAATAGGGTCTTTTGTTAGTCTGGACCATCGCAATGACAAAAAAGTAAGGTTTTGAAGTGACTGAAACCAACAAGGAACTTTCTCCAATTTTCCAGCTAAAATGAGCACCTTCAGGTGGCGGGGAGGAGTTGAGGAGAGTGCATCCATTCGTAGGTATTCATCCTCATCAATCACCTTCACAGACAAGCGACGAAGGAGACTCATATTTTGGATTGCAGTACACAAGTCCTCCTCGTCTACTTCTCTCACCTTTGTGATTCCAATCCTTTTAAGTTGTGTCATGTTCTTGATTCGCTTCATTAAGTCTGCTTGTGCTTCTACACCTGCCAAAACTTGCAAGTTTTTTAGCTTGCAAATATTAGATGGTGTTGTCGTACCACGAACAAAATGAAAGTCATCCAAAAGTCCATAGTCAAAGTGGTACATCTTTAGATGTCGCAAATTTCTCAACTCTGTGATTCCAGCTGGAAGCACATCTATTTTGGAGTCAGTAATGTCTAGAGTGTTTAGGTTGCACAGTCTTCCAATGGATTTTGAAAGTTCCTTCACCCTAGTTCCTTTCAAGTTCAAGTACCTTAAATTGAATAGATCCACTAGTTCTTCAGGCAATACTTCGATTGGTGCATCCTCAAGATCCAATACTCTTAACAATCGTAAGCTTAGTGGCAATGCTATCTCCTCAACAACAAATACAAGAAGAGATCGAAGCTTCAACATGCCCTTCCAATTCCCCAATTGTGATTCTCGACCAATTGATTGAATCGACATGCGACGATTTGTTGCACTTTCTTCTTCATCATTTGCCTCTCACCCATCATATATAACACAAAACTTCTCCGTTTCTGATGTGGAAATTGCAAGCTCACGCATAAGATCATGCATCTTATAATTTTTTGGCCTTCCTAATTCATTTCTCATTACGACTTGAAGCATGCTTCGGCAAATAAGCTCCATAAGGTAGCTTTCTGCTACCTCCTCTGGTGTTCTCCCTCTCACCTTTTCTATGAACCCTTCTGCCATCCAAAGTCTAATGAGCCTCTTTCGTTTAATCTTATAATCTTCCGGGAAAAGACAACAATATAAGAAGCAACAATTTAGTCGGTATGGCAAATCATTGAAGCTAAGCAACAATATAGTTTTCACAACTTCTAGCCCAGGGTTGTTGCTCAATTCCCAGCTCAAGCTGTTATAAATTTTTCTCCATTCCAACTCGAGATATTTAGAAGGCATGACACCCCCCAAAGCTACAATTGCAAGAGGAAGCCCTTTACATTTTGCAACAAGGTCTTGAGCTAAGGTTTTGAGATGTTGAGGACAACATCTATTTGGATTGCTTGAAAAAGCTTTCATACAAAAGAGGTTCCATGCATCAGTTACACCCAACAATTTGATATAATGGACATAACTTTTTACCCCAAAAGAAGATGAAGCTATCTCTTCATTTGGGGTTGTAAGTATGACCCAACTCCCCAGTCCTTCATCAAGAAGTGATACATGTATATCCCTCCAGAGGTTGCTACTCCATACATCATCAAAGACAATTACGTACCTTTTCAACCGTAAGAAGTCCGTAATCATCTCTATGAGCTCTCTATAGCTCATACTGCTTAAATCCATTGGAATTGCTTCCTTGGCACCACCATAGAATTCCTTAATCATGCTTCTAAGTAAGTCGTTGACTACATATGTTTGGGAGACAGTTATCCATGCATAGCAATCAAATTGTCTCTTGAGAATTTGGCTGTTGTAGGCCTGGGCAACCAGAGTCGTCTTACCTGAACCACCCATCCCCACCACTGAAATAACTGTGCGTTGTGATTCTTCTTTGTCCGTCAACCAGTCCAATAATTGTTTCTTTCCATCTTCAATCCCCACTAGATCATCATCTTTAAAAAATAGAGAAGACTCGCTGAGGTTTGGCAACCGCCTCTGATGGTCTTGGGAGCTTGAGCTTGAGCTTGCTTCTCCTACACCATCGACCCCATAACGTCGGTTTCTTTTTGGGATGGCTTTGATCATGCTGTTGATTTTCTGTAACTTTGTGGCTATTCAATGCCTCACCCATAGATTCTTTGGGGTGTAGACTATCTGACGGAGGAACCTTGTGAATTTACCATGTACTTTTTGCTTGTTCATGCAATACATGTATTCGTCTATGATATCTTCAACCTCGTAGGCCAAGTCTCTAACATTGGCCACCCAAGTCTTCTCTCCTTCAGTTTGGACTGTTGTTTTATCGGCATCCTCCAGAAAAGACCTCATGCTTGCGAACTCGAGCTTCAGTTGGTTGAGTTCATCGCGTACTCCTCCAATCAACAATGCTTCGCTCTCAAGGGCGGAAACTATTCTTCCAATCAAAAGTCCCACAGCAGCCAAGGCCATGTTAGCTTTCTACCTCCCTCCCCTCTTACTTCTTAGCACCCTGGTCTCTCTTGTCTTGAAGATGAGTAGTTTGTAATATGTACCTGGTTTGTAATATGAATCCGGTTTGTAATATGATATACTTTCTTATATTTTGGCTTTGGTTCATTTGTCACATCATTACATATGGGGACCTACACATGGACCAAACCTGCCAAACATTGTTGACAATTGTTTCTCTATCACTGAGAGCTCGTTTGGCATTAAAAAAAAAAAAAAGTTAAAGTTTTTTTTGGCTAAAATAGCCACAAAATGATATAATAGGTTTTTTAGCTTAATAAGACAAAATGTAACGCCCTCAAAATAACAACATTAAACCCATCAATAAAGTCATGCATTGATATGTAAAAGTTCCACATTCTTCCATTCATCAGAGTTTCATTACAAAAACTATTACATGTTAACAACAAAAGCAAATGCCCTAAATGCTTACAGCTTTCCAAGTTAACACTTGGTTACAACAAAAAGTACTAACTCATTTACACAATTAAGCCCTTGGCTTGAATTTACATGTAATACATCAAAAGGAACTTAAATAACAAAAATCTGCCCGCCTCTGCCTCCCAAGCTATGACTCTGGAGGTGGCATGCACCGTGCACCTGAAAATGATATTCCCATATAGGGTGAGCCACAGCCAGTGAGAAATACACTAAACCAACCATGAACAATGACTAAAAGATTAGCAATTGATAGATGGCCAACACAGATACATCCACATAAATCACATTTTATGTCATACGACTTATGAGTCCAAGTTACCTTCATTTTTCCCCTTTTCAACAGATAAGCATATTAGCTCTATCCTCATCTCAACAAATATGTATAAAAAACTATATCCACATCACAGATAAGCATATAAGCTATATCCACATTCTCACAGATATGTATAACAACTATATCCACATTCACAGATAAGCATATAAGACTATATCCACACTTCACAAAGATAAGGCATATGAAGCTCTATTTCACTTCTCTAGACAAGCATATGAGGCTGTTCTACGGAGTTCATCCCCTATCTTCTCCCAATCACTATCCGATTTAGAGGTACATCCCCCATCTTCCCTAAACCGCGGAGTACATCCCCCATCTCCTCCTCTACACTAACGTATACAACACATTTGTTCTATATACCATTTTCAATACAAACATTATTGTATTCTATCAACCGTCAAATTCCATGACACGTTCCATTGATTAGTTTTCGTTTGCCTAATCATCATGCATTGTCTACAACAATCACGACTATCCTCCACGATAGCCCAAAGCAGTTATTTCTAAACAGAAAATAAATGCACAAATGGATATTCAATCAACATTTCAATTCGGTGAGTGACAAATAATTCAACTACCACCCTTTAACCCCATGTTATTCCCAATCTCAACAATCCCATTTCATTCCTCATTTCTCACAATTATTATCCCAATTAACCAAACAATGTAATTAGGTCATTTTCCATAATTAACATTACAAACCCTTAGGTCCCATTTTCTCAATGATTCAACATTTATCCATTACTCTATGCCAAACATGCATCTAGGTTTATATAAATAAAACCCCA
>NW_021026674.1:2064796-2093667 GCF_004153795.1 Camellia sinensis | reverse complement strand
GGGGAGGAAAAGGAAGGGAAAATTTTTTTAAAAAAAATTTCCCAAAAAAAAAATTTTTTTTTTGGGTTTGGCCCAATTGTTGTTTTTGGGGTGGGGTTTAAAGGGTTTTTTTTTTAATTCCCTTTGGTTTTTTCCTAAAGGTTTTTAAATTATTCCCAAATAAACCCCATTGGGGTTTTTTTAAATAAAAATTTTTGGGGGGTTTTTAAATTTAAAAATTCTGTTACTTTTAAATTTTAAAGTATTGGTGTTTGGACACCTGGGCAATAATTTTTTTTATGAAATTGGGGAATTTTTAAAATGAGTTGTAATAACAATTTTAACTTGGTGATTAAAAAATTTGGAAGTTTATTTGTGATTAAATAATCAAAATTAAACTTGGAAATGATTAAAACGACATATTACAAAGTTTTAAACAATTTTGAACGGTTAATACCAAGTTTGTTTTTTCGGGTGAGTCCTTGGTTTAAAAGACTGTACGGAATTAAGAAGATTTGACGGTTAACAACCGTTGTTCAGGGTGATGCCCTTGGTTTTTTGAGAATTCTCAACGTAAATTGTGTTTAACGAAAACTCTAAGATGGCACGGGACGTATTTGAAACTCCCTTTTCGGTATCGGTTTTTGGAATAAGGTGGATGTTGCAGGTGGCACAACAAGGGAGTTTGCTTAACCCCTGGCAGACCCGTTTTCCTTGGGGCAGACCACGATGCCACTACTTGGGTATATAACTCCCGGACGTGGGGCATCCCTGGTAGTTTACGGTTGGTAACATTAAATATTGTTGAACCAAAGGGAAGGGTTTCAAAATTTAACCGTTGCCATCTTAGTGGTTTGGTGTAGTTAAATCTCTTTGGGTGAGATTTCGAGTGTCCACCTTAAATTATTAAAAATTACTGAAACTATTCCTAATGGTTTGTAATTTCTTGTGATATAATTATATCGTTATCTCATGTTTAAAATATTATTATTTGTCTCTTAAAAAAGAATGGTAGGTTTGGTTACGTTTTCTTACTGTGTTTGCAAAACGTCATGGCATATATCTTGTTGCCCCTGGCGTTTCATGGCCAGATTATGTTGAAGAAGCGACTGAGCTGAAAAATTGGAGCTGCTGCCAATATCGAACCTTTCTGGATTGACTTAGAGTCAATATTTTGTCGAATAAAATTCCTTTATCCTTGTATTAGGATAAACTATGTTGTGACGTTGTGGTGTGAACTGGTAAGTTTTAAATCTTGTTCGTGGACTTTGGCTTTGTATAGACTTAAAAGTTCCTAACTAGTAGTTAAAATTTTATCTAGCAAGTTACTGTTAATTAAAATCTTATGACCGTTTCATAAAAAAAAATTTTTTTTTGGGGCGTCACAGGGGTGCCTGGTAAAGATGCCATGGGACAAGCATGTTAAGTCGGCAATTGGCCTTTGAGAGCTATGCCGAGGAGGAATCCACATCCCCTTGACACTTCTGTACGAGAGCTTAAAAGGTCAAGCTCTGAGGAACTAATTGGCAACCCATTTGCAGAATTCACTGTAATCTTGGCCAGCCAGAAAATAATAGAGAAAGAGATCAAAATTATGGGGGTGATGAATTAAAAGACAAAATGCATTCTCTGCTTTCCAAAATAATGCAAAGCCAACCATACACTCTACAGAAATAATCCACAAAACGATCACTCTTGTTGACATAGCTTTTGAAACATCCTCTTGCAAGTCCATCGTTGGATCCGATCCAATTCCCAGACTGAGATTGATATTTAAAACTAACTTCCCAAACCATACCGTACACGTCTATTCACAAACGCACAATAACAGATCCTCAGCCGTTTTTAGAAGCTTGTTTTGACAAATGGGACAAGACCTCATCTTTAAGAAACATCGACGACGGGCAAGAATTGACTTTAGAAGCCAAGAGTTATTGCATGCACGCGCACCTGAAATGACAAAGTTTTAGAGGGGCAGCGAAAGTGTCTAAACAAACTTTAAAAACAAAATCAGGAACCTAAAAACGAAGAAGACGACTGATCCCCTGCAATGATGCCTGTTGGTGTCAAATACAGATACGATAACCCGGATTTGGCCGAATAAATTCCTTTCGGATCATGGTGACAAATCAAACGATCTTCTTGTTCTTCAGTCCGTAATGGGAAGTCACAAATTTCTTCAACCTCTATGGGGGAGAAGCACATTTTTGCAACACATCTTTATTCCAACATTTCGTGTGGGAATTGATAGCTTTATCAATCATGGAACAAATTGCTACCCCATTTGGGTTTGTGAGATCTCACGCGGAAAATCTTGAGAACGAAGCTACCTATTTGTCCTTCCCAAATCTAAATGGATTTAATACAGTGCCTAACGCTGCCAGAAGTCCCATTTAGCACCTACGAGCCCTCCAAAATGCTTGCCCAAGCCCCATGAAGCCCGAGCCCTTTGCGAGCTTCAAAAATTTGAGCTTGGATAATACAGGCCCTTGAAAAATTTGGCACATAAAGAGTTAAGGAATTAGCACAAGTGGCACCCTAGTGAGTTAATAAGGCTTTATTAAAGGAGTGAAAGGCCGAAAACCATCCATCTTTGGTGTTTTGGTCTGGACATCTTTGCCCAATGAGGCCCAATGGATGCCTCTAACTCTCAGGATCACCTTTCTCCACCAGAAATTGCTCAACAAGAATTCAAATCAATGCATGCAATTCCTAGGAAAATTAGAAAGGCAAAGCCATGCATAAGTGGGGTTCTAGCTTGATGCAAGCGATTTGATAAGAGTTTTTCCCAACCCGCATTGAACAATAATTTAAGCTTTCCATCCTTGAAGTTTGTTGAGGACTCTCTCCATAAATAAAAACCATAGGCCTCACACTTTAGATTACCCCAACAAGTCGGCAACCCCAAGTATATAGAACCTGCTGGAAACTGGAATTAATGTTGCATAAGATCACATTTTTGCTGTTGCATAACCCAACGAGTAATTAGGAGAAAACTGGATGCCCGACTTTTCAACACTAAGTGCGAGACCATAATTCCAAAACATGAAGAAATTCCCGCTAGTTAATAGTTCACTGTGGTTAAAATAATAGAGCATCATCGGGCACAACAAATATGACAGCAGGGCAGCCCCTTCGAAATATTTTATCCCCAGAAAAAGCCTCATCTCTTAAAACTCAATTAAGAAGTTTCGAAAAAAACCTCAAATCACCAGAGGAAGAGGTAGGGGGAGAAGGGGTCCCATTGTCGAATACTACGAGAAAGGTTTGAAATTTGTGCCGACTTAGCCTCATTAACAATAAACCGCAAAGTCTAAACTGCGTGGAAACACATTGCATGACCCCAATGAAACCCATTTATCAAATGAATCTCATCCTCTGCATAACGCGCGTGAAAGAAAATCCCATTGACTCGATCATTGAAAGACTTTGTTTGAAATCAATCTTAAATAACGGAAACATATTTGACGATTGGACCCCTCTTTTGGCAGTTTTAAAAATAAAGCTTTATGGGCCCACGAGAATGTTATCCTGGATCAGACGCCCAGAATAAAAGGCCGATTGGTTGGGGGCTTATTATCTATAGCCCAGCACCATTTTCAAGCCCAGTTTGCCAAACTTTGGTAAATGATCTTAAGAGTAAAGTTGCATAAGCTAATAAGGTCCAAAATTGCAAAAGTGTTTCTAGAGCTTTAATTTTTGGGATATAAGACCAAGGTAGTTTGGTTTAACTCTCTCAACTAAAAACCCCTCACAAAAGAAACAGCGAAAACAGCTATGCATCACTTTATCCATCTTCAATGCCAAAATACAGTGGTAAAACAAGCAGGATATCCATCAGGCCAAAGGGCCTTAATTGAACCTTAAATTGAAACTACTCGCCGATTTAATCTCATCATCTGACATTCCCTGGTTTAGACGATAGTCATCCGGGTGTGATAATAGAATCTTCCACACATCAAGCCTCTCGCAAATCATAGTTACGTCAGAGGAAGAATACCTCCTAAAAATAAGCATATAGAGGTGTGTGTTTAATATCGCTTCATCCATTTCTAAACCAAGACGCCACTGTGAAGACTTAAGCGCTTCAGTTGATTTCTCTGCCCCTACGTTTGGTAAGAGTTGCAATGAAAAAAGGCCTGTGTCCGGTCCCCGAAAAAATAAGCTATTGACCCGAGACGCGTTGGTGTAGGAACATCTCCTCTCTCAGTAATCAAAGTTTTCAAAGCTAGTCATGAACAGGTTTCGTTGTCTTTGCAATTCTCGAACAGTAGAAGGAGGTTGTAGATCGCCCCAGGAACTCCGCGCGCCCCGCACTGCGAGGGGCGCGAATCTGTTTTGTTCTTTAGGATACTATCAAGTTCGGACTCGTGTTACGGCTCTGAATCTAATCTCACAAATGTGCAATGTGAGACTTATAAATCACCAAAAAAGAGTCCAAAATCCCGGCAAAATTCGTTTTGGAAAACTGATTTTAATAAAGAAGTGCCAAACATGGACTGCTTTGCCAGGATACAGAGTCGCCAACCTAAATATTTTATTTTGGGAGAATTTAGAAAACCCTGACTCGTGCCTAGGGCCACGTGTCCAATCATCAACCACAAGTTTGCCTTCGGCTCGGGAACTTGGGTACGAGAGGGGAAGGTCATGCAATGAGCAGCTCCGCTCGCCGATCACAAAGAATCGGCTTGTTACTAGCATGAATATTATTATTTTTGAAAAACAGATGTTCTTATTACCTTTTATTACACTAGAATTACTGTGTTATGCGCACAGCATCACAAGTATAAGACTAGAAATCGCACTGAGTTGGAACAAAACATTGCATGTTTGCTTTGTTTGAAAATGGTTTGAAGTTTTGCAACTCGCAAGTAGGCTAAGAACGAGGATTTCGATGAATTGTTCCAATTCAAGCAATCCAACCTTCACACCACAGGCATTCAGGCAGTTAAACACTTAAGCATTTAGCCTTATGGCAAGCATGCTTTCATGGAAACATTAAACACTCTCATGCAGTATGCAAAGCGTAAACACTCACAGTGTACTCCAAGCCAAAACAGAGAACTAGTTAGAAAATCATGCATGATCCTAGTTCATGTTAAGATGGCTAATGCAACCACATGTAAAAATGCAACTAAGATGCTCGGCTATCTAAGATGGCATATGAAATGCAACTTGATAAACATGTATTCAATAGGAATTGAAATACAAATGCAGTTAGTATGATGCGCCGAACCCAGTGCATCAATACAGATGAATGAAATGCACGCATGCGAAGTATAAGGATGCTAATCGAAATATGCCCTAAAACTACCATCGTAAGCGATTAAGTAAAGGAGAAAGAAATGGGGGTTGGAAGACATGCATCACACACACGCACGCTTATTACAACAAACAGTTGGCCCTCTCGACGCGAGGGTCCAAATAATAGAAGCTAACTAGCTAATCTAAGCTAATTTAAACTAATTATTACATCACAAAATTGATTAACTAGCTACAACTAATTATTAAAACACAAATTGAATAGCTAATCACATTAGCTAATTAAGTACAAAACCAAAGTATAAAATAGCTAAGCAAATTAGCTAAGTAAAGCAGTAAAACAGGAGCCTCAAAGGGAGAAGAGTGCATGCATGCTCGGTCGCCTAGTTCGAAAATCCGTCGCGATGTCCCAACTTGCCTCTGTTTGTAATTGTTCTCAGAACACTGCACAAAGCTCCACAAAGATTCAACTCCACCATAGGAACCTGTAGGAGCATGGCCGACCAGTTGTTGATGTGGGAGACCACCTGCCGACCACTTTTCTTTGCTGCATACCAGAAAAAGTGGTCGACTAGCTAGTTTTTCTGGCTGGCCGGCCAGTTTTGCTGCACTTTTCCAGTTTGCTGCAACAGAGAGCAAGAAAGGGTATGGCAATGTATTTGCAAGATATGTGTGCACAACCACCCTCCTTATCATTTCATGAGCTCAATGGAGTGTAGTTCTCGACCCTCGGGCCACCAATCACGCATCGTGATGCATGATGGCCGAGAAGCCAAATTGCACAATTCAATATGAAATGAATGCACACATAAACACATTAAGCCTAGAACTCTATCATGTATGATCAAGAGCATCGGCGACCGAGAATTGAGGCACGTTTCATCACTTCAAGTATGAAACGTTCATCGTTCCTCATGTTTGGACTAATACCTAATCCAAACACAATGCAAGCAACAACATGAAAATATACAATGCAACTCAAGAATGTAAACATGTAATGCGACTCAAGCATGCAAAACACAATGTAAGGCATGCGTACATAATGCAATTCAACAACATGGCATACTCAATGCAATGTGACATGGCATACATAATGCAAGGTAACAACATGGCATACTCAATGCAATGTAACATAAGCATGCAAACAACATGATACAATGTAACAATATTCACAAAACATACTCGATGGACTTAAACCAAAATGGACAGACCTCAGTCATGCCCAAATCAGTGGCTATAATGATGAAACTAAGGCATGAAGTACAAAGTAAATGCATGCACAATGCAAAGGCCCATTGACCGGGCATAAGAGCACAACTCTTAAACCACAATTAGAGAGTGATGTGCATGAGGATATGACAATGCTACATGCTTTGAAATAAAGTATTAAATGATGTCAAATCATCCAAATAGCTTAAAGATATCATGTAAGAGGCATCAAAACACAAGGGTAGTATGGTCAATTGCACTACAGCTATACAAAGCATGAAGCATATGGTCGAGGCAACCCAAAACAGTCCTAGAACATGTCAAAATGAGTCTTAAACATGCATAGAAGGAAGCCAAAACAAGTTAGCATGAGGGGCATAAGGCATGATGCATACAAGGCAAATAAGGTGGATTACACTATACCTATTAAGACCAAGCATGAGATGACTTAACCAATAAAAATCAGAGTTATATCATGGCAAAATGACCCCAAAAATACATTGAAATGATAGCTCGCAAACTTAGGTATGAAGGCATACGCAATGACTCATGTTTAAGGCATAAAGGACCAACCCTCTAACGCATTGAATAAGTGAAAGATGTGAGTGTATGGCCATGAAACATGCACTGAAATCTCATAATGAATGATGCCAAATCATTCAAATAGGCCAAGCAATGCATGCTAGTGGAGTTGATACACAAAGCTAACAAGCTAGAATGCATTATCGCTATACAAAGCAGGGCATGCATGATCAAAACAATACAAATCAGAGCTAGAGCATGCTAAAACATGGACAAAAGCTTCTTAGAGTTAAGCCAAAATTATGTTAGAATGATGGTCTAAAGCATGATACACATTAGGCTAGTTCATGGAAATACACTACAAGTGCAAGGAGCATGCAAGGGGCTATCAAACTAACCCAAAATAGATCTAAGGCATGGCAAAACAACACCAAAAACCTACTGAAATGGACTCAAAACATGCTAGAATGACATGCTCAAACATGAGGCATACAAAGCTAGTTTGTGAGGATTACACTACAAGTATATTAAGCATGTATGAGGTGACAAAACCAAACCAAAATAGTGGTGTGCCATGCTGAAATAACCCCAAATACATGCTAAGATATGGCCAACATAAGCTTAACAAACATGCTCAAACATGAGGCATTCAAAGCAATCAAATAAGATACAAGGAGAGGGGATGACCCTCTCCTATTTGGGACCTCAAAACCACCTCCCCACCACTAAAAATCCTCTGGATTTTAGTGGTGAGAAGGCCATGCAAATGCTAAAACAAGAGCCTAAAGGGATGGCTCAAACCAAGGCCTAACAAGGCCTAAGAGGGGGTAGACCACCCCCAACACAAAAGTGACTTTAAACAAACATTTTAAGGACTACAAATCAGAACTTTTTGTAATTAAAAGTTAGGCTTAAAAAAGCATGCAAATAGGTCCAAAAGCTTAAGCAAAGATAAGGGTTTTAAGGTTAAAAACTCACCCTTGATGAACACCTTCAAGGCTGCAATTGCAACAACTTCTTTGAGCTCAAACTAGTCCAAAAACTCCAAAACAAACCTCAAAGTGCCTCAGCAACAAAATGATGGTGTTTGAGTGTGTGTTTGTGTGTTAAAGTGTGATAAAACTACACTTTAAGGCATAAAAATGAAGAACAAGAGCAAGATAGATACAAACATGTAAATGTATAGCTCAAGCACAAAGATGTGAACCTGGAGGAGGGAGGGGGAGGTTCTCTCTTATAGAGAACCAAGGCTCAAGCTTGTTGGACAAGCTTTTGGCCTAAAGCCATCCCTCCATATACGTGTATGGAGGATGGCTTCTGTGCCTTCCAGCTGGCACAGCTGGCCTAAAAATATCTCCAAAAAAGTGATAAAAAGTAGCCAACCACTTGAAGTGGTCGGCCAGGTACTTGAAGTGGTCGGCCGACCACCACAAGTGATCTCCCAAGACAAAAAGTGGTCGGCCATGGAGGGAGAAGGTCTACAGCATGAAAGAAAGCTAGTGGTGTGGTGGCCGACCAAAAAGATGGTCCAAAGACCAAGAACACCAGTTGGACGACCAAAAAACTGGCTGGCGGAGAGGAAAGTGGTATCCAAGGAGAAGAATTGGTCTCCCACCCTTATACCACCTTCCAAACAAGGAAAACAAGGTTTGTATCAAAAAAAACCAAAAAGGATGCAAGATGAAAGTTCAGGAGGCAAAACGCGCAGCCAAAAGCCTCGAAAACTAGTCTACCGGCATCAAAAGTGGTCTACGACCACAAAAGTGGTCTCTCGGACCACAGTGTCCCTCTAGGAAGAGGCAACAAGACATGGTTCAAAAACCAAGCCAAATGGAGAACATTAAGCGGTCCCGAAACAAGGCGCGCGGCTGAAGGCTCCGAAAATCGGAAACTAGTCTCCAGGCGCGAAAAGTGGTCTACGACCACAAGAGGGGGTTTATAAGACCCTTCCCTCCCTCCAGGGAAGAAAAACAAGGCTGGTCCACAAACCGAGCCAAAGCACAAAAAGTTCAGAGGCCTGGAGGCAAAGCTCTCAGCCGAAACTTTGGAAACTTGAAACGAGCACAACATGCACAATCACCGAGTGCTCAATCGATGACGTCTGAGTCTTAAGGTCGGTCAAAAATGGGGTGTCTACAGAGGTAGACTTTGAAAATGAGCCAGCTTGAGTTTATAATCAGCAATCAGCCTCTTGTTGTTCCCAAAAGAACTCATGCTCCACGGCAGCAAGCTATCACAATAAGCTTTCAGCCGTTTAACCAATTGAAACAAAGGAGATCCAGTTGAAAGAGTCGCCCAAGCCCTCTTGATAACTTCCTCACACTCCGGGTATAGTCCACATAGATTCAAATTTGAACTGTCGTGGGACTGGTTTTATCGAAACACAACAATTAACAATCAAAGGGCAGTGGTCGGACCCAATGATGCTCTTATGAAAAACCTAAGCAAAAGGAAACTTATCCCGCCATTCCATTGAGGCAAAAGATTTATCCAGCCTTTCACGGATATTGGTGTCGCCAACTTGGTTGTTCGTCTAAGTATATGCATTACCATTAAATTCAAGATCTATTAGAGCACACTCTAAAATCATCGATTGAAAACCTTCAATTTAAGACCGACTACACTTTAAGCCGCCTTGTTTTTCCAACATAGAGCCAATCTGATTAAAATCCCCCACACAGAGCCGCAAATAACTATTGCTTCAGGCTTGATGGATCAAACACTTCCAAAAGTCCTTGCGTTTCGACCTATTGGGAAAGACATAAACAAAGGAAATTGCCCATAGTCTGTTATCCCAGGTAGGCAACCCAAGAGGGGGGTGAATTGGGTTATTTAAAAAAAATTTACAATACTAAATTTTATAAACACAATATTCAGAATATAAACAAATAAAAAACAGAATAATAATTATCAATATAAAAAATAAGAGAGATAGGGAAAGAAAATCAAACACTGAGATTTATAGTGGTTCAGCACGCCAGGCCTACGTCCACTCCTCAAAGATCTTTCTCAAGAATTTCTTCACTATCAAAACGAATCAATACAACACCAAATCTTCACCAAACTTGTGGATTTTACACAGGTCTTACTCTTATCTGTTGAGTTTCCCTCAACAATAAATGCCTCACCCTTACAGAATTTCTCTCACAAAATAATCTATAAAGATAAGAGATACTTCAACCCTCTTTTACAATAATTCTCTCACAAAGAGTAAATATGAAAGTGCAAGAATAAAGACAACACTTAGATGTGAAAGTGAAAGAGCAAAGTACAAAATACACTCAAAATTTTGGAGAACACATATATTTTTTCCCCTTCAAGTCCTTTATTTTTCTGCATACAAAATACTTCTATTTATACTAAAAAATATATCCGTTGGGAAAAGAGATTCTTTTCTTGACAAAACAGATGCTCATTTTCTTTGTTTGACTAATCATCACGCGGCGCCTCCTCATGGAAAAAGCTAATGGGAAATGATGCTGGGTATTCAAAATATTATTATAATATATATATATAGAGAGAGAGAGAGTCTGATGAGAAATGATGCTAGGTAGTCAAACTACTATAATATATATAGAGAGAGAGTATGCACTTCACTAACTTTTATTGTATATTATATTATATATATGTGTGTATATACATCATATATTCAAAAGATGCACTATATAAATCAAATATTTTTTATAACCGGTGCAATATGCAAAATATATTTGTGTCAGATGATTGTAAAAAAAAATATTAGAAAAATCACAATTTATCAAATAATATTTTAGAAATCATCAAAATTAAACAACGTGATTAACAAATGTACCTCAGAGTCACCAACCAGGTTATCATTATCCTCCTCATTCGTCTCTAGCTAGGTTTCGATACTCTTGAGCAAGAAAGCAGCTAGTGAGTGCGCACAAAAATGGTTTGATTTGACTGAGGGGAAGCTTCTATATTTACTCAACAAATACCCCTTGATCACTAGTGGTTTGACTTTTCTCGGTTTCGTATCGATTCTTTTGCTGGCGGTCCAGCCATCCAATCACTACTAGGATTAACTCTAATAGTTATGGTCATTCAAGGATTCCACACACATACACACACACTGGGTTTATGAGATATTATGCCCTTCTTTGAGCATTGCATTCGTGTGTTGCCTATGTTCTACTCCACATTATTACCTTGCTTGCTAATGATCCCATGTTCCTGTTGTCTATTTTGCAAGTTTGATGGTTTCATGATGTGTAGATTATCCCATCTTAGTATGACATTGTGGCTATGTTACTCCATACATTTCTATTTCAGGTGATACTCTGTGTTTTTGGGTGTTTTTTGGATACTCAGGGTAGTGTTCAAGAATTTTGGAAGTTCGTCTTGCTTGTTGAAACCACTCAAGTTGTGAAAGGGTAGCTTGAGCAGTGAATGCACTAATTCTGTATTTTTGTCTGCAGAAATTTTTTTTTTTCTGAGAGAGGGCTTTTTGTGCTCGAGTGATGACATTCTGGCTTGAGCGATGGTCGCGCATTTTAGTGAGTTCGCTCAAGCAACCACTTCTTCGCTCAAGCGGTTTGCGTTATTTAAAAGGTTTTTCCTATCTATTCATTGTCACTTTTTCCCTCAAATTTCTTCGACTTACTCTTCCTAAGCCGATTCCTCGTCCTTTGGTTGTGTCGCATGTCCCCTTCTGGATCCACCTTGCTTCTCATCATTCTCAAGTGATTTTCATCATTTTCTAGTAAGTTTATCTATTTTTCCCCTTTTTATTTTGTTGTTTTTTTCTTGTTTGTGTTATCCTCTCTCTACCTAGGGTTTCTATTTTTTACCCTTTTAGTTCCTTTTCTTCTTTTGGTTATCTCTTATTGCCATTCATGCTTGTGTTCACATTCATCTATGGCTTTTTTTTTTTAGATTGTATTTTTGTTTCTATTTTTGTTATTTATTTTATTTGTCTTAGGTGTGTAGTTCACTATGTTATGCATCCTTGTGCAGCTATGGGTTGCTTGGTGATTTTATTTATCCTTTATCCCCTATTAGTGTACTTTGGCTTATATATGCTTATTGTATCTGTGCTCCTTGATTTCTCTTTCATATATACATAATGCTCTCTAATGGTCGTGCTTGATTAAATGCTTACTAATACGGTTTGTTGATTGGTGTTTGTGGTTCTTGGTGGTTGCCATTGTGGGTTATTGGGTTGTCATTGGGGATCCTTGAGTTTCATGGTCTTTGTTGGATGTCACATGGTGGGTTTTTGGCTGTCGGGTGGTCTTGGTTGTCCTTTCCCTCCAGCCTTCTCATGGCCGAGTCATCCAAGCAGAAAAAGGCCACTGTCAATCGGCCATCCTTTAATTGTGAAAAATTTCCTTCCAAAGACAAAGCCAATCATTTTAGGGAATTCTATGGGTCACGAACTGTCCACCTCGAAAGGAATGCCTAACCAGACACCATCGAATCTATACACATTCACACAATTTATAATTCTTTAGGTGGGGACGGGGTTTTACTATTTTCGAGTCCTCAAAATCTTAGTTGGGTTAGCAAGTTTTATTGTAACATTAACTCCATAGATGAGTATGGCCCATCCTTCAAAACTTGGGTCCATTCTAAAGAAATCACTATCTCTAAGACCTTAGCTTGGTCTCTTCTTGGTATTCCTCTGGTCATCAATTGTCATTACTCGTTTCTTGTGCCTCCCACTATTGATTTCAATCTGGTTGCTACTGAACCTTGTGAAATGCCCCGGAATTGGGTCCCCGAGACACTACTCAAGCAAAATGAATTCATTTCCCGTTTTCATCTCCTTAATATCATTGTTTGTGCCAACATCTATATTACCACTCACAGCTCTAACGTAAACCAAGAGAAAGGGTATGTCTTGTATTGCATTGACCATCACCTACCCATTGACCTTCCCAACATGATAGTCCAAAAAATGATTTTCATATTTGAGGGAAAAAAAATCTTTGGGTCTTCCATGTGGGTGTCTTATAAATCAAATCTTGTTTTCCCTTGAGATTTTATCCTCTGTCGGTAATGAGTTTGCCACCCTTGTCAAACCGATTACTAAAAAGACTATTTCCCAAAGTAGAGTCCATGTTAAAGGGAAGTCTTCTGGGTTAGGTGGTCTTTCAGGTTGTGAGGAGAGACATACAAAGCTAGTTTGTGAGGATTACACTACAAGTGTATTAAGCATGTATGAGGTGACAAAACCAAACCAAAATAGTGGTGTGCCATGCTGAAATAACCCCAAATACATGCTAAGATATGGCCAACATAAGCTTAACAAACATGCTCAAACATGAGGCATTCAAAGCAATCAAATAAGATATAAAGAGAGGGGATGACCCTCTCCTATTTGGGACCTCAAAACCACCTCCACACCACTGAAAATCCTCTAGATTTTAGTGGTGAGAAGGCCATGTAAATGCTAAAACAAGAGCCTAAAGGGATGGCTCAAACCAAGGCCTAACAAGGCCTAAGAGGGGGTAGACCACCCCCAACACAAAAGTGACCTTAAACAAACATTTTAAGGACTACAAATTAGAACTTTTTGTAGTTAAAAGTCAGGCTTAAAAAAGCATGCAAATAGGTCCAAAAGCTTAAGCAAAGATAAGGGTTTTAAGATTAGAAACTCACCCTTGATGAACACCTTCAAGGCTACAACTGCAACAACTTCTTTGAGCTCAAACCAGTCCAAAAACTCCAAAACAAACCTCAAAGTGCCTCAACAACAAAAGGATGGTGTTTGAGTGTGTGTTTGTGTGTTAAAGTGTGATAAAACTACACTTGAAGGCACAAAAATGAAGAGTAAGAGCAAGATAGATACAAAGATGTATATGTATGGCTCAAGCACAAAGATCTGAACCTGGAGGAGGGTGGGGGAGGTTCTCTCTTATAGAGAACCAAGGCTCAAGCTTGTTGGACAAGCTTTTGGCCTAAAGCCATCCCTCCATACACGTGTATGAAGGATGGCTTCTGTGCCTTCCAGCTGGCACAGCTGGCCTAAAAATATCTCCAAAAAGGTGATGAAAAGCAGCCAGCCACTTGAAGTGGTCAGCCAGCTACTTAAAGTGGTCGGTCGACCACCACAAGTGATCTCCCAAGACAAAAAGTGGTCGGCCATGGGGGGAGAAGGTCTACAGCATGAAAGAAAGCTAGTGGTGTGGTGGCCGACCAGAAAGATGGTCCAAAGACCAAGAACACCAGTTGGCCGACCAGAAAACTGGCTGGCGGGGAGGAAAGTGGTCTCCAATGGGAAAAATTGGTCTCCCACCCTTATACCACCTTCCAAACAAGGAAAACAAGGTTTGTACCAAAAAAAACCAAAAAAGATGCAAGATGAAAGTTCGAGAGGCAAAGCGCGCAGCCAAAAGCCTCAAAAACTAGTCTACCGGCATCAAAAGTGGTCTACGACCACAAAAGTGGTCTCTCAGACCACAGCGTCCCTCTAGGAAGAGGCAACAAGACATGGTTCAAAAACCAAGCCAAACGAAGAACGTTAAGCGGTCCCGAGACAAGGCGCGCGGCCGAAGGCTCCGAAAATCAGAAACTAGTCTCCAAGCGCGAAAAGTGGTCTACGACTACAAGAGGGGGTTTATAAGACCCCTCCCTCCCTCCGGGGAAGAAAAACAAGGCTTGGTCCACAAACCGAGCCAAAGCACAAAAAGTTCAGAGGCCCGGAGGCAAAGCTCTCAGCCAAAACTCCGGAAACTTGAAACGAGCACAACATGCACAATCACCGAGCGCTCAATCGATGACGTCTGAGTCTTAAGGTCGGTCAAAAATGGGGTGTCTACAGAGGTAGACTTTGAAAATGAGCCAGCTTGAGTTTACAATCAGCAATCAGCCTCTTGTTGTTCCCAAAAAAACTCATGCTCCACGACAGCAAGCTATCCCGACAAGCTTTCAGCCATTTAACCAATTGAAACAAAGGAGATCCAGTTGAAAGAGTCGCCCAAGCCCTCTTGATAACTTCCCCACACTCCGGGTATAGTCCACATAGATTCAAATTTGAACTGCCGTGGGACTGGTTTTATCGAAACACAACAATTAACAATCAAAGGGCGATAAAATTTAGATAAATTGGTGGGATGCTCTTAGATCAAGTAAACTTGCCATGTGGTGTAGATTTCTTTTTTTTTATTTTTTATACAGCATATAGAGTACAATTCAAGTCTTATGTCTGTTTAGTTTTAATATCATATATGATGTGATAAGTGAATAAAAAGTACAAATAAAGTTTGGTGGAATGTCTGTTATCACCCACCAACTTTGGGGGTGTTTGGAATGTTGTAAATAAATATATTTTTTAATTTTTTATAAAAATAATATAAAAAAAATAGATAGAAAAATAGAGAGAAAATGATAAATATTAATAGATATTAATTGATGTAATCTAAATAAATGTATATATGCAAAAAAATATACTTTTTTAGTGCATGTTAAACATGCACTTGTTATCTCCGGCAGATAATCCAAGAGGGGGTGAATTGGTTTATTAAAAATTTTACAATATTAAAAAATAATAAACACAATATTTAGAATTTTAACAAATAAAAAAAAACAGAACAATAATTATAAATATAAAAGTAAGAGAGATAGGTAGAGAAAATCAAATACTAAAATTTATAGTGGTTCAGCACGTCGGGCCTACGTCCACTCTCCAAAGAACCTCATTGAGAATTTCTTTACTATCAAAATGAATTAATACACCACCCATCTTCACCAAGCTTGTGGATTTTGCACAGGACTTACTTTTATCTATTGAGCCTCACTCAACAATAAATGTCTCACCCTTACAAAATCTCTCACAAAAATAATGAATAAAAATAAATGGTACTTAAACCCTTTTTTACAATAATTCTCTCACAAAAAGTAGATATGAAAGTGTAAGATTAAAGGCTATACTTAGATCTGAAAGTGAAAGAGCAGAATACAATATACTCAAAATTTTAGAGCACACAGAAATTTTTCTCTTCAAGTTCTTAATTTTTCTCCACACACAACACTTTTATTTATACACAAAAATATACCCGTTGGAAGTAGGACACTCCTTACTGACGTCATGGATTACATGGGCACGCTCCTTGATTCAAATAGACATCAAATGATAATTTTCTTTTCCTTTTTTGTTTTGTCAATCATGGAGTCACAGCTTTTGTAGACAATTTGATACAAAAATCATAACTTTCAAACAAGCAAATGATTTCTCCATTTTTTTCTTCTTATTTTATTATAATATATATATATATATATGTGTGTGTGTGTGTGTGTGTGTGTGTGTGACATGATACAAAATTCAAACATGGAGCCACCGTTTTGTAGGCAATTTGATACAAAATTCACAACTTTCAAATAAGCAAATAATTTGCTCCATCTTTTTCTTCTTGTTTTATTATAATATATATAAATATATATATGTGTGTGTGACGTGTTATAATCAATGTAGTGTAAAAAATCTAATTGCTCACATGATGTATTCTATTTATATTATATGCATTATATATGATATTCTAATCAAATATTTGCATATATAGTAAAATTTCTTTAAATAATATTTATAATAGATCTGAACATATGTACCCTTTTTAAATTTTTGTAGAGATTTTAAACTAAACATAACCTACCACTCAATGTGGATATATTACTTTTGTTAAAAGAAGACAACTTATCAATATCTAATTTATCAAAATAATATACTTAATCAATATCAAATTTGTCAAAAGATGAATAGTGATCAGCCTAATTTTTCAAAAAGTAAATAGTAAAAAATATTTTTATTTAAATAATATTTACCAAATGTATCATACAATATAAATTTTAAACATATAATATTTTGTGTCAAATAATATATATATTAAAAGATCCAAATTTTGGCAAATAAAATTTTAGACATCATCAAAATTAAACAATATGATTAACAATCTCCCCATTTTTGATGATGGCAATATTTGTACGGATTTGACACAAAATAAAAATCAACAAGTTATTTGATAATTTTGCAACATAAAATATTTAAAGCGCATGGATGCACAACAATTCAAAGTCATTTTTTATTCCCCTTTGACATCATTAAAATATGGAGATAGGAAACAAACACATTTGGTAAAATAATCTGAGATGCCAAAAATATAATGATGGTCTGTAGGTCTTGTCGAGATCATTGTGGGGATTTTGGAGCATCTCGAGCACACAAAATGTTGACAAACAAAATATTTGAGTAGATATGCATCGAGGATTGGATCAATGGAGTGTATAAAAAGTGACAAGGATGATAGGCAAAGAGACGAAAATATCAAGTGTTGGAGAGAAAAATTTGTGTTACTTTCTTGTATAATTATGTCATTTCTTATCTTAGCCATTAATGGTTCGGACATGCATGAGGTGCCTGTAATGTAGGCAAATGAGAGGGTATCAGTGGTGCAGGCACATGCCATTCCTGTAAATGAGGGTCCTAGAGTTATTAGTAATCGAAATGATATCGATGCTATTAATAACACTATGGCTCTTAGTACACATGCAATGGCTATAGTTTCCATTATGGCGCAATGATTACAAGCAAGAGCACAAGAAAATCAGCAATGGAGAGATGAGGTGTGCTTGTTAAAACAACAACTGGTTAATATGTGTAAGGAGAAGAAAGAGCTAAAAATGAAAAATGCACAGTTGGAGAATGCGGTGCAATATTATGCAACGGTTATAATGCCAAGACTCACAAAAGTCAAAAATAGAGAGAGGCATATAAAAGAAGCTCATGAAAAATTGTTAAGAGAAGTGAAACGGAAAAAATCTGTAAAGCCTTCTGAAAACTTACATGTAATCAAGTAATATTTTCTCATTCTGAAATAAAATTGCAAGCATTTCTCCTCCTTTTTTTTATTTATATAAATTCTGTCTTTGTAAAAAAAAATTTGGTGGTGCAGATAAGAAGTAGTGCAAGAAATATATATATATATATATACTTCCCTTAAAATTATGCACAGAATATACACACGCCCCTTTTTTGTTTTTTGTTTTTTTATTATTTTTTTTATAATAATTGTTAATCTCAAAATATATGAGTCTCCCTCTAAATTAATGCACTAAAAATTACATAAATTTGAAGAAACAAATTACCAATCTATAATACCAATGGCCATTAAGATCCGGCCATAAACAACTACACCAAGTGCACTAGCATAAAAGAAGAAAATAAAAATAGAAACAATTTCTTCAGACAAGGTAGAAACAATCATTATTAAATCCAAGAGAGTTTGGAGCACATACAACAGTAAAAAATTATAACACAGTGGAAAAAGAATTTTAATATGTTGATCAGTGATGACCTTGATAATCGGAAGAAATGGAGAAGATCGCGTAGATCGGTGACGAATTTTTGTAGGTCGACAATGGATCTTGATGGATTAGTCACGAATCTTGATGGATCGGTGATGGAACTTGATGAATCGGTAATGATGGTGATACAGATTTTGGGTATAGTAGTGATGAATCTTGGTAGATTGGTGAGGAATTTGGGTGGATGATAGTAGTGATGAAAGTGATAGATGATGTTGTAGATGGTGGAGCTGGTTGTAGACGATGGTGAGAATGAAGATGGTATCGGCTGATAATGAGAGGAAGAAAGGGAGAACGAGAGTGAAAGAGAAAAACAGAGAGTGATGGAGAGAACGGGTGAGAGATTGAGATAGAGTGAGTGAGAGAAAGAGAGAAAGAGAACATATATACATATATATAATTATCATTATTTTATTTATTAATTCAATTTTTTTTAAAAAAATTATTTAATGTAAAGATTATATTGGGGGTGAATTACACTAATAGTCCATATAGTTTGAGACTTGTTTCACTTTGGTCCCTGACTTTTTAATTGTGACACATTTGACCATGAATTTTGAATCTTGTTCCAAATAAGGACAATTAAAGATATCATTAGATTTTTCAAGGGTAAAATCATCAATTTGATAAAATATAAACTAATTTGACAAAAATAAATATCAAACAAATATTTTTGAATTTTTAAAAATTATTTCTATCCACTAAAAATAAAATTATGTAAAATTGATAAATCTTTTAGACATTTATTTATTTTTTTACCAAATTAATTTTTATTATGTGTTTGGATGATGATCATGCAAAATTAATTTTAAAAAATTAATCATGTAATTTTTATTAATTTTTATCAATTTTACATAATTTTATCATTGGTGGATAAAAATAATTTTTAAAAAATTTAAAATATTTTTTTGAAATTTATTTTTGTCAAATTAGTTTATATTTTATTAAATTGGTGATTTTACCCTTAAAATTAAACAATGGTATCTTTAATTGTCCTTATTTGGAACAAGATTCAAAATTCATGGTCAAATGTATCACAATTGAAAAGTCAGGGACCAAAGTAATACGAGTCCCAAACTATAGGGACTATTTGTGTAATTTGCCCTTATATTGGAGTATTCATCATACCAAGTTCAGTTCTAATAAAACAAAATTGTTCTTCATTAAGAGACTGGGTAAATTTGTCAGTTAATTGATGATTTGTAAGCACAAATTCGAGTTCAATGTCACTTTTGAGTACATGATCTCTTAGAAAATGATGCCTTATTTCAATGTGTCTAGTGCGTGAGTGCTGAATAGGATTTTTTTGAAATGTTAGTGGCACTTGTGTTATCACATTTTATAGGAATATGATCATAGTGAAGTCCAAAATCTTGAAGTTGTTGTTTCATCCAAAGCAATTGTGCACAACACCCAGTAGCGGCAATGTATTCTGCTTCAGCAGTTGGCAAAGCCACTGAGTTTTATTTTTTGCAAAACCAAAAAGTGAGAAAGTGTCCAAGAAAATGACCAAGTGTCACTAGTGCTTTTTCGGTCAAGTTTACATCCCGCAAAGTCGGCATCTGAGTAACCAAAAAGTTCAAAAGTGGTTCCCTTAGGATACCATAATCCCAAATTTGGAGTGCCGACAAGATATCTGAAAATACGTTTGACTGCAATGATGTGTGACTATTTCAGTGCGGATTGAAAACGCGCACACATACAAACACTAAACATTATATCAGGTCTACTTGAAGTAAGATAGAGTAAGGAACTAATCGTACTTCGATATTTCTTTTCATCTACAGGTTTACCTTGCTCATCTTTGTTGATTTTTATTGATGTGCTCATTGGAGTTGCTGTAGGCTTTGATGATTCCATTTCAAACCTTTTGAGTAGATCCTTGATATATTTTGTTTAATTTAAATGGATTCCATCATTAGTTTATTTAATTTGTAGACCAAGGAAGTAATTTAATTCCCCATCATACTCATTTCAAATTCACCCTGTATATCTTTAGCAAACTTTGTACATAAATTTTCATTAGTAGCACCAAAAATAATATCATCAACATAAATTTGAACAATTAGCATATCTTCCTTTTTGATTTTTATAAAGAGTGTTATATCAATTTTTCCTCTAGAAAAACCTTTGTCAAGTAGAAAATTACTCAATCTTTCATACCATGCTCTAGGAGTTTCAAGCCATATAATGCTTTTGAAAATTTGAAAACATGATCCGAGTATTTATGACTTTCAAAACCGGCAGGTTGTTCAACATAAACTTCCTCTGAAATATACCCATTTAAAAAAGAACTTTTAACATCCATTTGATACAATTTGAAATCTTTAAAACATACAAAAGCAAGTAACATTCTAATAGCTTCAAGTCTAGCAACCGGTGCAAAAGTTTCATCAAAATCAATGCCTTCTTCTTGATTATAACCTCGTGCTACTAATTTAGCTTTATTTCTAGTAACAACTCTGGATTCATCCATTTTATTACGAAAAATCCATTTTGTACCAATAACGGGATAATCTTTAGGTCGAGGGGTCAAAAACCAAACTTCATTCCTTTCGAATTGATTTAATTCTTCTTGCATTACTAAAATCTAGTTTTCATCATTTTCAGCTTCTAAAAACGATTTTGGTTCAATTTGTGAAACAAACGCTAAGTTACCACAAACATTTCTAATAGAGGAATGAGTTTTTATATCTTCTACCAGATCACCTATGATGAGGTCTTTGGGGTGGCCATGAGCATACTTCTATTATTTTGGTAGATTTGAGTCGTTTTCTGAAAGAGCATATATTTCTTGATGTTTCTCCATTGTCATTTCTTCTTCATGTTCACGTAGTGGATTTTCTTCATTTTCTTATATGTAAATGCTCTCCATGTTTGGTTGATTTTCTATAATATCATTATTTACAAGATTCTTGGAAATAATGTCGTTAGATTCATCAAAAACAACATGCACATATTCTTCAAAAAGTAGAGTTCTTTTATTGAATACTCTATAAGTTTTACTAGACATAGAATAACCAAGAAATATAGCTTCATCCGATTTAGCATCAAATTTTCCTAAGTTATCTTTATTGTTATTCAATACAAAGCATTTACAATCAAAAGCATGCAAGTGACTAATATTAGGTTTTCTACCTTTCCAAAGTTCATAAGGGATTTTCTTAAGAATAAGCCTAATCATGGTACGATTTATAATATAACATGCAGTGTTAACGGCTTCCGCCCAAACATATTTAGGCAAATTATTTTCACAAAGCATAGTACGAGTCATTTCTTCAAGAGTTCTATTTTTTCTTTCAACTACACCATTTTGTTGAGCAGTTCTAGGGGCAAAAAAGTTATGATTAATTCCAAACTCATCACAAAACATAATAAACTCATCATTTTCAAATTCTTTACCATGATCACTTCTAATACTACAAATATTAAGATTTTTTTTATTTTGAATTCTTTTACAAAGTCTTGAGAAATTATAAAAAGCTTCACTTTTGTGTGCTAAAAATAATACCCATGTATATCTACTATAATCATCAACACAAACAAGAGCATACGATTTTCCTCCTAAACTTAATGTTCTAGATGGTCCAAATAAATCAATATGCAAGAGTTGAAGCGGTTTAGTAGTTGAAACAATATTTTTGGATTTAAAAGAAATTCTAATTTGTTTTCCAAATTGACATGTATCGCAAAGTTTGTCTTTTTCAAAAATAATTTTTGATAAACTAATGACTAACTCGTTTTTTGAAAGCTTGAAAATTAAATCAAAATGAGCATGTCCTAATTTTCTATACCAAACAGGGGCGGCTCCAAGGCTTGGCCAGGGGTGTCACCCCAACCCCCTGGCTGAATTTTATTATTATTATTATTATTATTATTATTATATAAATATTAGATTTTAGGAAAAAAATTAGTAATTGAACCCACTAAAATACAACTTTGAACCCATAGTTTTAAATCCTATTCTTTTGAACCCACTATTTGATAGTGTTGATAATGAGCTTATTATGCAACGATTTCAAAATATGAAATCTCGTCGTGGTCAATTGTAGAAGCTCGTGTATTAGCATGTCTTTTTGCTTAAATAATAGTATCAACATATTGAAATATTTTTGTTCATAATTTTAGAATTTAAATTAATTTGTTGATTTTTTTCTCCATATGTGATATAATGATTAATGTGAATTTTCTATAAGATATATGGTATTTAAGTTTTGATTGATACCACTGACAAAAATTTCTAGAGTCGCCACTGATACCAAAGACAACTATTATCATTTATAACAGATAAACATTTAATGTTAAAATGAGAAGACAAATCATGTAAATCAAACACATATACATTCTTATGTTTATAACCTACAAATAAAGTTTTGTTTTTTAGGGTGTTCTCAATAGTGCAATGAATTTTCTAAAAAATAACTCTATATCCTTTATCACATAATTGACTAATGCTAAGCAAGTTATATTTTAAACCTTCAACAAGTAAAACATTTTCAATAATAGGAGAAGGATTTTTACCGATACTACCTACACCTATGATTTTACCCTTACTATTGTCGCTGAGAGTCACGTATCCGCCATCCTTTGGTTGAAATGTGGCGAACATAGCTTTATTTCCGATCATATGCCTCGAACATGCACTGTCAAGATACCATCTATCGTTACTAGATTTTGTCTTGAAACATACCTACAAAAATTTGATTTTTCTATTGGTACCCATATTTTCTTGGGTCCATAAAAGTTAGAATTTGACACTCTTGAAATGTCCTTAGGAACCCACACCTTTTTTATTTTAGCAAAATGATTTCTTTTAACAAGACATGAAGGTGAAATATGACCTTTTGTACCACAAAAATGATATGTGAGATGAGAGTAATTAGAAGATGCATGCACAAAATCATTTTTGACAGTTTTTACTTTTGAAAAATGTTTATATCCAATTCCGGCTCTTCCAAAAGTACGATTTTAATTTTTAAGAATTTTATTTAAAGTCTCTCTACCTGAAGTAAATTTGGAAAGAGTATTTTTCAAATCTTCGACATTTTCTTTCAAATAATTTGCTCCTTTTTTAAAGACTCATTTTCTTCTTGCAATACAACTAATGTTTTCTCAGAAATTGAAGACTCTTTTCGAGTTAAAATATCATTTTCCTTTTCCATTTTCATGGTTTCATTTTCTAAATCATTTATTTTGGAAGTTAAGGATTCATTTTCTTTTGATAAACTTAAAATCACTTTCTTTTGATAGTTACTTTTCAACTTAAGTTTCATAAATTCAGCATGTAATTCATCAAAAGCTGATTTTAATTCACTAAACGTAAAAAATTCGTCATTTACCTCATCTTCGTTTCCAAGTGCCATTAAGCATAGGTTAGCAACTTCATTTTTGCAAACTTCAGTTTCTAAGTCGCTTTCATCACTATCTTTTCTCCATGCTGTAATCATGGCATTCTTCTTGTCCTTCTTGAATTGTTTCTTAAGTTTCGGACATTCTGATTTGTAGTGTCCAAGTTTGTTGCATTCATAGCAGGTAACTTCAAATTTTTTGTGATTTTCTCCCTTTTGAAAATCCCTATTATTGAAATCTTTTCTGAAAAATTTTCGCATACCTTGTTTCTTTTTCACAAACCTTTTGAACTTCCTAGTGATGAATGTCATTTCCTCATCATCATCAAAATCATCTTCCTCATCCTCTTGATGTTTCGAGGTGGATTTGAAGGCTATTCCATTCTTCTTGTTGTTGTCCTCCTCTTCCTTTCCTTCTTGCATTATGAGCTCATGAGTTAAAAGAGATCCCATTAACTCATCTGTACTTAGCTTTGATAAGTCTTTGGCTTTTGTGATAGCAATGACTTTTGTCACCCAACATTTTGGCAATGACCTAGGCGCTTTTCTTACAATTTCCACATTAGTATATATTTTACCAAGAGAGGTTAAACCATTTATAATATCAGTAAAACGAGTAAATATATGAGTAATGGTTTCATCAGGCTTCATCTTAGAATGCTCATAATTGTGGACTAGCAAATTAACTCTAAACTCTTTATCTTGTTCAGTTCCCTCATGAGTTACTATGAGTTTATCCAAAATTTCTTTTGCAGTCTTATATGTAGAAATTCTATTGCGGCCACATTGTTAATACCATTTCTTCTTAGGAGGAAGATTTTGCTGAGCTAGAATACCCCGACCATCCAACAAGGTCTATCACGACCTCTGCCACATTCAGACATCCTATGCGAGAGTATAGACATAGTAGGATTAATGCGGAATCTATATACTCACACATCAACCAACATGTCACACCTGAAAAATATCAACCCTATTCATATATCTATTTCACATAAGACAAACCACATAAGCATATAAACACATAGAGCACATACAGATCACTCTCCTAAGATATCAACTTGTCCCACAACACTCAAGGACTTCCAAATGGAAAAAGTATTAATCATGTGGCTTTCCAAAGGAACTTCGATGAATATGATAGGCACAAGTTGTATCATAGAAGTTTAACCTCATATCCACATAGTGACATAATGCATAAACCCATAAAATATGACACAAACGTCCCATCCCTACATGATAAACCCTTATGACATAAGCAACATCCCACAAGATCCAGGTATTCAAACCCGGTGTAGCTCTGATACCAATTTGTCACGCCCTGATATTTCACCACCATTCATGATGCTAAACCAAGAATATCCTGACCAATAAGGATAGTTCAAAGTACTAAATAATCTATTACAGATATCACAGTCTTCTCTTCTCCTTTGAACTACTCAAATGATTACATCATTGTTTAAACATGATATCAAAAGAATCGATAGTTCATAGCATAAGAGAGGATGCAAACAAAATGCCCTAAATGCTTACATCTTTCAAGGAATTTCCTTGAGTATGCAAAATGTGGAGTTCTAACTCCGTACAGAAATAGTCCACGGCTTCATCATTTAGCACAAAAAGGAACCTTTGTACTCACATTCACAATTACGTCTCCATGTTAGTCACTTTGGTAACGCATCCACATCATTCCCTGAAAGGTTGTTAGTTTTGGGATGAGCAATTGCTCAATAGGAAATACCATTAACAAATTATATAATTAATTGTCTGAGTCGCTTTCATCACTATCTTCTCCCTATGCTGCAATCATGGCTTTCTTCTTGTCCTTCTTAAATTGTTTCTTAAGTTCCGAACATTCTGATTTATAGTGTCCATGTTTGTTACATTCGTAGCAAGTAACTTTAAATTTTTTGTGATTTTCTCCCTTTTGAAAATCCCTATTATTGAAATCTTTTCTGAAAAATTTTCGCATACCTTGTTTCTTTTTCACAAACCTTTTGAACTTCCTAGTGATGAATGTCATTTCCTCATCATCATCCGAATCATCTTCCTCATCCTCTTACTGTTTTGAAGTGGATTTGAAGGCTATTCATTTCTTTTTGTTGTTGTCCTCCTCTTCTTTTCCTTCTTGCATTATGAACTCATGAGTTAAGAGAGATCCCATTAACTCATCTAGACTTAGCTTTGATAAATCCTTGACTTCGGTAATGGTAATGGCAATGACTTTTGTCTCCCAACTTTTTGGCAATGACCTAAGCACTTTTCTTATAATTTCAACATTAGTATATATTTTTCCAAGAGAAGTTAAACCATTAATAATATCAGTAAAGCGAGTAAACATTTGAGGAATAGTTTCATCAGGCTTCATTTGAAGCATTCATAATTATGGACTAGTAAACTGACTCTAAATTCTTTAACTTGTTCAGTTCCCTCATGAGTCACTATAAGTTTATTCTAAATTTCTTTTGCGGTTTTACATGTGAAAATTCTGTTGAACTTGTTGGCATCTAAGGCGCAGTACAACATGTTTGTGGCTTTGACATTAATTTGGGCCATTCTGGTATCTGATTCATTCCACTCATCTTCAGGTTTTGGTACCCTAAGCCCATCTACGATTTTGGTAGGAATTTTTGGACCATTGCAAATAATTTTTCAGCATTCATAATCATTAGATTAAATATGTATGGTCATCCTAGTTTTCCAATAGCTAAAATTTGTGCCACTAAATAGTGGTGGCCTATTGAATGCTTGTCTCTCAGGTAAGGAATAGCTAGGGATTGCCATGATCTACTCTAAGACGGTTAAGTCACACAAACTAGAGTCTAGGATCTGATACCAATTGTTATCCCAAGTAGGCAACCCAAGAGGGGAGGCGAATTGGGTTATTTAAAAAAAATTTACATTATTAAATTTTATAAACATAATATTTAGAATTTTAACAAATAAAAAACAAAATAATAATTATCAATATAAAAAATAAGAGATAGGGAGAGAAAATCAAACACTGAAATTTATAGTGGTTCGGCATGCCAAGCCTACGTCCACTCCCCAATGAACCTCCTTGAGAATTTCTTTATTATCAAAATGAATTAATACACCACCAAGTCTTCACCAAGCTTGTAGATTTTGCACAGAACTTACATTTATCTATTGAGCCTCACTCAACAATAAATGTCTCACCCTTACAAAATCTCTCGCAAAAATAATGAATAAAAATAAGTGATAATTAAACCCTATTTTACAATAATTCTCTCACAAAGAGTAGATATAAAAGTGTAAGATCAAAGGCTATACTTAGATCTGAAAGTGAAAGAGCAGAATACAATATACTCAAAATTTTGAAGCACACAGAAATTTTTCTCTTCAAGTTCTTAATTTTTCTCCACACACAACACTTCTATTTATACACAAAAATATACCCGTTGGAAGTAGAACGCTCATGGCTGACATCATGAATTACATGGGCACGCTCCTTGATTCAAATAGACAGCAAATAATAATTTTCTTTTCCTTTTTTGTTTTGTCAAACATGGAGCCACCGCTTTTGTAGACAATTTGATACAAAAATCATAACTTTCAAACAAGCAAATGATTTCTCTATTTTTTTCTTCTTGTTTTATTATAATATATATATATATATATATGTGTGTGTGTATGTGTGTGTGTGTGTGTGTGTGTGTGTGTGTGTGTGTGACATGATACAAAATTCAAATATGGAGCCACCGTTTTGTACGCAATTTGATACAAAATTCACAACTTTCAAACAAGCAAATGATTTGCCCCATCTTTTTCTTCTTGTTTTATTATATATATATATGTGTGTGTGTGTGTGTGTGTGAGAGAGAGAGAGAGAGAGACATGATATAATCAATGTAGTGTAAAAAATCTAGTTGCTCACGTGATGTATTCTATTTATATTATATGCATTATATATAATATTCTAATCAAATATTTGCATATATAGTAAAATCTCTTTAAATAATATTTATAATAGATCTAAACATATATATCCTTTTTAAATTTTTGTAGAGATTTTAAACTAAACATAACCTACCACTCCATGTGGATATATCACTTTTGTCAAAAGAAGACAACTCATCAATATCTAATTTATCAAAATAATATAATCAATCAATATCAAATTTGTCAAAAGATGAATAGTGATCAGTCTAATTTTTCAAAAAATGAATAGTAAAAAATATTTTTATTTAAATAATATTTAACAAATGTATCATACAATATATATTTTAAACATATAATATTTTGTGTCAAATAATATAAAATATGTAAAAATCACAATTTATATGATAATATTTTAGATATCATCAAAATTAAATCACATAATTAACATTATTAATTTTAGAATATTTATACTAAATTAAAATAATCCTAATAAAATAATATATCAAAATTATAAATTCTAAAAATATAAATATCTCTAATATCTTGTCCAACATCAGAATCTTTCTATACAACAATGAAATTATCAAAATTGTTAATTAAAAATACTATTAAAAATTATTAGTTGATGTACGGGCACGAAATATTCTTTCCGTGTAATCCTGTTGATCAAGTCTGCGCTCCTCCGTACGACGTCGCTTTATCCCCTGAAAATACAAACGCGAGCTAGCTGGCGGGTGTGTGCCGGATACCTCTCTGATGCCTAAGTCAGTAAAACAGACAAATAGACAAAAGCTCTGTGTATTCGAGAATCAAAGTTGTGTTACCTCTCCATAGGGGATGTTTGTGAGCTTCTATAGGTTCCGTGTGGCACAATCCTAGTAGGACTGTTACTCCTCCATGTAGAGTCCTTCTAGGATTCACTCTCCTGAAAGATAATGCTTATCCTTCAACACCCCCCTCACTGCTTAAACCAAGTGAGATGGTCTTACCATGGCCGGAGTCCAACATGACCGAGGTAAGCATGGCTATGCTAAGCCGCAGACTAGACCGAGATAACTCTACCTCAGTTCTTCCATTCACTGCTCCTACCACGGTTTTCCCAATGCTGACCGTAGTATTGCTTAGACAGTGCTAACCATTAGCTAGGTCTGACAGAGCTAGTTACGCTATACCGTGACCATACTAACTCTGAGTGTGGCAACCTGGCGACCGAGCTATCCGTAGTACTCTCCTGGACCAAGATAACAATAGGCTCTCAGGGACCAGACTAACTTTAGGGCCGTCTGGAACCGAACTAACTTCAAGGTTCTGGGACCGGACTAATTT
>NW_021026674.1:2052786-2063053 GCF_004153795.1 Camellia sinensis | reverse complement strand
TCATCACCGGCTGCGGTGGCATCAAACTCGGCTTCTTCAGCAAGACCAGCAGCAACTCCTGCAGAAGGACCAACCCGGGATGACTCCCCCTTAATATGAGCCCGACTTTGAGACATAGTTTTCTTGGTAAAAGGGCGAGAAGGAGAGGCAAACTCATCATCTTCTAGGATAGGGGTCCCAAGGTCAGACAAAATTCGGTTGATCAAGCAACCGTAGGGAAGGCCAAGCTTTTTATGCCCATGAGCACTGATCATCTTTTTTATAATAAGAGAGGCGAGATCAATAGACCGGTGACGGGCAATACAGGACAAAATGAATCCTTGGTCTTGTTTGACCTCGGATGAGTGTGTGGTGACAATGATGTTGGCGCAGACAATCAGATTAAGCAGTCTGAACTCCGGAAGAAGTTCAAACTGTTTAATCAAACCTCCTTTAGGCCAATGACGGGCAACACCACAAAGTTCCAAAGACACATCATCAAAGTCACAAGTAGGACGTTTGAAAATCCTACGTGATTTGTGATTAGATCAAGATTAACTTATTCCAAATCCCAATTAATTCAAACACTCAACCTAAAATCATCAAACACTTACGAGAGTGATTTTAGTTTGTTTGTTTTTGAGAATAAACAATAAATCGACACAAACGATTTTTTACGTGGAAAAAACCACAATTGAAGAACCTTCAATTGTAATCAAAAACCACGGGCGAACCGCCACTATCAATCCACTACTGAAGAACAAAAAGATTACAAAGATACCATACAAATTACCCAACCCAGTCAATTTGTCTCTGAATCTTCTGTAACTCTTTCACCACGCCTTCGTCACGGAATTGATCCTGAAGTTGATTCCACACCACAACTTCACTTGTCGAATTAACGACTGCGTAGAATCAAACGCCTTTTGGATTCTACGCTTTAATCTTCGGAATCCACCAAAGAGAACTTACTTGAAACTTAAGAAGCAACCTCCTTGATGTATGAATTTCAATGCATAAGTTCAGAACTCTCTTAAGAACATCAAGGAAAAAGATCAAAAATCTCCAAAGAAGATTTTAAACACAACCCTAGTTTGTTTTTATCAGATCTAGGAAAAACCTGCTTCACAAAAACACCCTTAGCAGCTTTAAATAGAAAACTGGTCAAAAAAACATCCTTAACAGCTTTAAATAGGAATCTGCATCCGCGATCTCCGCTCGAGCTCAACACAGCCCGCTCGAGCGGACTGACCAAAAACTGCGTGCGAACAAACTGAGATGCGCTCGAGCGTAGGAGAATCCGCTCGAGCGTAAAATCACACCCACCAGTATTTTTTGCTGGCCCTGACAAAATACTGAGACCTGCTAATCTATGCTCGAGCTCACAAGGATCCGCTCGAGCGGACAGAACAAAAACACAAAAAATTACATTTGAATCAACACAATGTTTTGTCTCCGGATTTGACAACATAGGGACCTAACAATTGTCATTAGTCTCTTGACTTTGTGTACAATCATAAGTTCTTTTCTATGAACTTAATTCCTATCCTTTCTTGTAAGGAAAAAAATGTTCAAAAAACATAGCATTCCTTGACTCTATAATAGTGTTCACATTTATATCAGGTATTTCTGATTTATAAGTCAGAAACCGATATGCACTACTATTCTGCACATAACCAATAAACACATAATCCACTATTTTTGGTCCTATCTTAGTCTTTTTAGGAACAGGAACTCCTACCTTTGCCAAACATCCCCATACTTTTAAGTATTTGTAGGAAGATGGTCAACCTTTCCATAATTCATAAGGAGTGCTATTGATTTTCTTGTGGGGTATTCTGTTAAGAACATAATTAGTAGACAATATTGCTTCCCCCCACATGTTGTGCGGTAAGCCTGAACTTAGTAACATGGCATTCATCATTTCTTTAAGGGTTCTATTCTTTCTTTCAGCAATTCCATTTTGCTATGGAAAATAGGGTGCTGTAGTTTGGTGAATAATGCCATGTTATGCACAAAATTCATTTAATGATGCATCATATTTACCACTCCTATCACTTCTAACTATTTTAATGGTTTTTCCAAGTTGATTTTCAACTTCAGTTTTGTACAGTCTAAACATTTCTAAGGCTTCATCTTTACTTCTAAGTAAGTATACATAATAATATCTTGTGCAATCATTGATAAATGTTATGAAATACTTTTTGCCTCCTCTAGTTTGAATAAATTTTAAATCACATACATCAGTATGAATTAATTAAAAATTTTGCCTAAGAATCAAACAATTCAAAAACTTATTTGATTGTATACATTCTTGCAACTCATTTACGAAAAAATGTCACTGTTATAAAAATATTTGTGACAGAAGAAAATTAAATTATCTCAACTAATGCAAGAGATACACCCCCATATTAATAAAATGGTTCATGGTTTAACAAATTCTACTACGCAAGTAAAATAATTATTAATGACATCTCATGTCACATAATTCAAAATAAACTAAAAATCAACATAAAAGATTTCTTAAATTTACTTTCCAATTAAATGGAACGATATAACTACATACATCTTCATGTTTAAATTTCTCTGGTGTTTAGACACCCATTCAAAATTGATTGGAAAAACTCTAATTAATCAACATATCAATTTAACATTCAAAATCATATGAAATTTTTGTTAAGAAATAACTTGAATTGACATCATACATGTATATCAAACGCATCAACTAAAAATAATGAATTAACAAAATAAATTAATGATGCATGATCCCAAAATTTGCATCATGAAATAAAAAGATTCTCAACTCATAAATAAAATTCAATGTGTTTTGAATTTTAAACTCCAAAATGACAAAACATACCTTCATTTAATAAGTTTGGTTTGTACATAAATAAACTAATTAAATATGCATGCAAAAGTCCTTGTGAATATATATATATATATATATATATATATATTATTCCGACTCATATGCAGAAACTATTCACGACTACAGATCCACACACAGAAATGTAAAAATGATTCAAAAAACCAATAAAGAAACTAAACTTGCCACAAAAGTTTCTTTGTAATAAAAAAGAAATTTGTTTGTAAATTAATATTTTACTCCAGAAACAAATTCTCCCATGTACTACGACAAAGTCAAAAGAACTATGATAAATTAACAAAATTATTTTTCTAGTTACTAAAACCAGAAAATAAATTATAACATAAAATAATTTAATTTTTCTTGTTACTAAAACTAGAAATTACTGTAATTTTATTTTCCTTGTTACTGAAACTAGAAAATAAAATACCACAAAACTATCTGATTACAAAAATCTGAAAAACACAAAATAATTTTCTAGTTACCAAAACCAGAAAATAAATTAAAATACAAAATAATTTTATTTTCCTTGTTACTAAAACTAGAAAATAATATAATTTTATTTTCCTTGTTACTAAAATTAGAAAAATAAGATACCAAAATAATTTTCTGTAACACCAAATAATATTCTGCAATTGTTAATGACACTAGTATATTACTACTAGTTGTCAAAAAAAAGAGACAGTATATTACTACTATCTGTCAAATAGCATAAATCACTATTTATTTTTCCAACCAGAATATTACTTTGAAAACACAGAAAATTAAATATAATGAAGATACCAAAAACAAAATACGAGTCTGTCTTAAGATTGTTGGACAATTTTCACTGTATTTAAATTAATTAAATTCTGTTGTGTACTAAACAACAACCAGAATATAAAGAAATAAAGGAAATGAGAGAATTTGTTTGATTACAAAAATCAAACTCGAAATAAAAATAAAAATAAATAAATAAAAACAGATTTTATTTTGTTACAAAAACAAAATTAAAATCTAATTTAAATAATAAAAGACTGAAAATAAATTAAATAACGTACTTGATTTAATTTCTTCGAATTATAATCTGATCAAGCCCATTGTTTGATACTGTGTCCTTAAGACAGATTCGTCCTCTCCACGGTACTTTTAGAAATTGGACGTCTATCTCCTAGGATGAAATGATCTACTACAAATAATAGCAGCACTACAAATTGTTTGTCTTACGAACACAGTAAGTGTTTACACTCTTTCTTTGGGAAATAAAATGCAGCAAGATGAAGAATATAATTAGCAGAAGTGAAATACGAAATTTCTGAATGAAAAACATCAAACGAGGGTGGTCCTATTTATAGATGTAAAGGTGACTCTTGGTTTTAAATTGAACAGGTATGATACCTGTTGGTTTTGAATTCAAACAGATTTGAATCTGTTAACAATTCAAACAGATAGCAAAAACGGGAAGGGCCCTGTTTGGGTGTGCACTAATTCCTAACTAGTTTATTTCTGTTTGAAAACGGGAAGGGCCCTGTTTGGATGTACAGAAAATCCAAATCAGTTTAATTTGAATTCTGGATTTTATTTACCAAAAAATAAAATTAAATTCAAATGTTTTTAGCCCAAAAAGATTAGAAGCCCAACCCAACCACGCACCCGCGCCCAAGCCCACCCGACCAGACGGACGGCGGTGCGCGTGTGGTGATTTTTGGGTCCAATGGGTCTAGCCCATTTTGTCCATAACCTCTCCCTCTAAAACACTTGGGTACCCCTTGGGGCATACCCCAAGTATCTAACCCAAGCCTTATAAACCCTTTCAAAACTTCCCACCAAATCAATGTGGGACAAGCCAATTTACAACCTTAAGAATTTTCACCAAAACTCAATTTCCATGGAGCACCCTTTGGCTTCAATTTCCCATTCACTAGGTAATGGTTTTGAGCAACCAAATATACCACGTGAATCACAACGCGGCATAGAACGCGTTACCACTTTGACCCGAGTAAATCGACACTCGGGGCCCACCTAAAAAATAGACCAAATTTGAGAAAAAATTCTGGTTTTACCCAGAATTTTTCTACAATTTCCAACAAATTTCACCGTTCTACGTGGTCATTTTGGCCATTGGAATACTGTGAATCTGTTCCCAGAATGGGCTCCATTTGAAATCCATCTCCGCAGCTGACCGTCCAATCGCTAGCGGTTGTAGGACTAACAAGAAACCCCCAACTGACCAAGGGGCTTCCATTAGGATTTTCTGACGATCAGCCGCATGATCAAATTGAAACAAAAATATATTATCCGACCAATAAGAGATAACCATCTTGGCTCTCGGTTTCCAGGCTTCCTTGAGGATGTTCATCACCGCAAGTTTGTTTAGTATTTTGGGAGCCAATATCTTCCCAACTAAGCAGAGATTTGAAACATCAATATTCTCATCAGACTCCTCTTGAAGTTCCAAACAGTCCAAACCCTCCAACGTACGTGAGGACAAAGCTATGGAAGATCCGCACTTAAGGCTGAAGAGCTGCAGAGAAACAAACCAAACCCAGAGAAAATAGCAAGTCCTCCTCAAGAAGACACTCTAGCCAAAAGTCCGTTGTCGAAATGTCGAGAGAACAAAACCACGAGGAAGAAGGAAGAGCCCAAGGGAAAAGAAAAAGAGAAGTGTCAAAAGAGACGAAGAGAGGATGAGGAAAAAACTAAAGAAAACCCAAAACACCTGCACTAAGGCAGAAACAGTCTCATTCTAGAGAGAGAAATCTGAAAATTTTAAAATCTAAATTTTAGTTCCAATTTTATCGGATTTGGGGTGGCTGTTGTGTGGGGTGCACATCAGCTATTGTTGTGCAGCCCAATGGGCCCATTTTTGGGCCCATTTCGATAATCCAAACCGTTAACATTTTAGAATACATCAAGTAGAACATACCTGCAAAAATCAAGTTAATCAGATATCATTTACTCTTTCATCCACTCACATTTGTATTTATTTTAAATTACAATTGTTATTTATTTTTGTAGATATAAATGTAAGTGAATGAATGGGTAAACGATATCCGATTAACTTATTTTTTGCAGGTATATTTTACTTTATATATTATAAAATGTGAACGGTTTGAATTATCAAAATGGACCGCGAAATAGGCCCATTTGACTGCACAACAGTGGCTGCTATGCTCCATCGCACAGCAGCCACCCTAAATCCAATTTTATCTCCTTAGCTATTTCCATTTTTTTTTTAATTTGTAACTATTATTTTCAGTTAATGAGGTCTAATTAAAAATAGTTGTTCAAATTATAAAATTATATTTTTGCCCCGTTAAGTTGGGTTTCACCGTTGCTAATTGGACAAGAGATCTTTAATTAGATTATATGAATTGAAATAAGAAAATACTGAATTAAATACATGAAATTGATAATTTATGAAGGAAATAGAAATAATGGCATTAATTTAGAGTTGAAAATAAAATTAACCCAAAATAAAATTGGTAACACATTATATCATACCATAATTTGATACCCATTTTTTTCATTTTTTCGGTCAATAGGAGAGTAATTACATAGAGAGCTAGGTTTCTGTTGTGCTTCACAGAGCAGACACTATTGCGCGCATGTTGAGGCTCAGTTGAATTTTATTTTGGTGATTCGAACTGTTCATTTTTTTGAGATATGTAATATAAAACATATCTACAAAAAATGAAATTGATTGGATATCATTAACCTTTTTATTAACACACATTTGTATTAAGTTTTATGTTTAAAATAACACTTACTGTTAATTTTTTTTTATATACAAATGTGTTTTGATGAAAGAGTTACTAATATCTGATCAATTTGATTTTTGTAGGTATGTTCTACACGATGATGTACTCTAAAAAATAAACATTTCAGATTATCAAAATAAGACCCAGACTAAATCTCAACGTGTGCACAATAGTACGTGTTGTGTGCCCACTCCCAATTACACATGAAAATAGTACATTAAACTGATCACTAGCCCAAACAATTACATATAATCCCGTGATGATTGAGAAATAAACACTTTAAATATCAATCAAACTGCTCTCTATAGTAGTTGAACTTATAACTTCACACCACAAAGTGGTGCTATACAACCGTTAGGCCAAAAACCTCTAGTTATTTCTAAATTATAATATTTTTGAAATATATAAGAAAACTCCTGTGTTACTCGTTTTTGTGAAAATATTACAATACTTTGTAATTCAAAAATGAAATTACACATTTTTATAATAATATTATATCTTTTTCATCAAAGCATTTTTTAACAACAAAATATATAATATTATTACAAAAATACATAATTTAATTTCTACACTACAAATAATCATAATTTTATTAGAAAATTACGTAATATTTATCATTAAAATATATAACATATAAAAAAAAAAAGTAATAAATTACATGTGATACACACCCTTATAAGAGGTGTGTACTGAAGGGGTTCCGAAAATAAGATTAAAATCCGGCATGATGAGAGCTAAGAAGGTTTTGACTAAAATGTAGTAGTTGATGGAGCACAAAAGGGCAAGCCAGACTTGGAATTTTATTTTACTCTTCACAGCGAAATTAGAAAAATAATTTATTATAAATAAGATAATAGACTTTGTCAATAATAATCCTAATCTAAAGTCCAACATATGCCAAACTATTCTATGAACATTAAATAAAATCTAAAAAATGGAAGATGATAGGAAAGTGTTTTCTTTGTTTTTTAAAATAAGTACATACATAGAAAGCATCTCCCAATATGAAGTTGGTGGGAGGTTTTGAAGTGGTCCACTTTCTTAATTCTGAAATTTAAAAAAAAAAAATAAAATGAAAAGTCGTTTCCATGATGATATTATATTGTTGGAGCATTAGTAGTACTGAATTTAGGTCTCGTTTCGAATGCTACTTTTTTAGTTAATTAGTCAAAAAGTTATTAAGGCCTCGTTTGGCAAGAGGCTATTTTAGCCAATTAGTCAAAAAATTACTAAATTAGCCAAAAAGTCAACAAGTCATACCAAAAAGTCAAAGATTCTCTTTTCTCTCTACTTTTTGTACATCTTTTCGTAATTAGCCAAAAAGTCATCCCAAACATACAAGTTTTTTTTATCTACCTTTTTAGCCAAATAGCAAAAAAGTTACTAAATTAACATGTTCTCAAACGAGGCCTAAATTAGCCAATTAGTCATACCAAAAAGTCAACAATTACAGTTTCTCTCTATTTTTTGCACAGCTTTTCGTAATTAGTCAAAAAGTTGTTGGAAATGGTTATAAAATTTTGACAGGGAGTGTAGAGCTTTATTTGGGCAAACTACACTTTGCTCCCTTATTGTTTTATCATTTTTTTTTTTACTTTAATTCTTAAATCTTTTTTTCTTTACTTTTCAAGTTTTTTATTTTTATTTTATAATTTACTCTTAAAATTAATTTTTTATCTAGAATTAGATAGAAAATGCTATATTAAAAGTCACATGACATGAAATATATTATTATATATAACTTACACTTTAACTCAAATTTAAACTCAAATATAATAATATATATTTTTACGTCACATCACAGCCATGATATTTTTGTTGTCTAATTTTGAACAGAAATTGACTTTAGAAGTAAATTAAAAAAATTTAAATATGAATAGTCAAAGTGAAAAAAAAAAAAAAAAAAAAAAACTTAAAAGGGTAAAAAGTAAAAAAATAATAAAACATAAAGGGGCCATCTATTCTTAATGAGTACACATTTGAAGGCCCTGTTTGGTAGGGCTTATTTCTAGCTTATTTTAGCTTTTAGCTTAATTTAAGCTATTTTGATGTGTTTGGTTCAGCTTAACAATACAGCTTATAGCTTTTTGTAAGTTAAAAATCAACTTATTATTTGAGTGGGGGAGGAGAAGCTTAATTTATAAGTCAAAAATCATCTTATGTTCACAGCTATAAGCTATAAGTTGTTAGGTTATAAGTTATAATCACTTTCCCACAGCTTTACCAAACGGGGCCGAAGAAGTAAACAAGTCATTCATATTGAGGCTGGGGCCCGTAATCCAACTGGCCCTGGGGGTTGCCAAAGCCCATAACCCAACTGGCCCGTGAGGGGATGGCAAAATATTTTAGGAAAATTATCAAGAAATCTTTTTTGAAACATGTGTAGTCTATTTAGTCTCATAACCTTTTGTTGATATCCAAAAGTCCTATAACGTTATTCTTCTTCTCAGTCTCTCTTCTTCTCTACCTCTTTTGCTCTTTGTGATTTTTGGCGATTATTGATGGGTAACCATATCTTGCTTCTTCTCTTTCTCTTTCCAATATATAGTCACCGGCGACCGATGACTACCATCGATTGGGATTCACCGGTAACCACCGACTGCCGACTCTTTACTTCACCCTCACCGACGATAAAGAAGATATGTTTCCAACGAAGAAGATGAGTAGATCTACTTAGATCTGATGTAGATCTACATCAGATTTGGCTAGATCTAAACAAAAAATAGTTGCCGGAGTACAATCCTCTCTCTATATCCGACTTTCTCCTTCGATCTTTTATTTTTTTTCTACATTTTCTTTGCTATACACTTCTCTTTTTCTGTTCTAATGGAGAAAATTTTCAAGTTCTGAACAAGTTGTTTTCAAGTTTTAGTTTTAGTTACAGTTCTTGGTGCTGGAATGAATCATTGCTTAAAATTGTAAAATTTTACAATTTCAAATTTTTTTGGTGTTGGAATGAATCATGGTTTAAAACTATAAAATTTTACAGTTTCAAATTTTTTTGTACTGGAATGAATCATGGTTTAAAACTGTAAAATTTTGCAGTTTCAAATTTTTTTGTACTGGAATGAATCATGGTATAAAACTATAAAATTTTGCAGTTTCATAACATTCTTTAGAACTGTAAAATTTTACAGTTTCATAACATGTTTTTCAGTTTGATTAATAAGGATAAATGCTTAATAGATTTTTGCTTTGAAACTGTAACATTTTATAGTTTCAAAACTTATTTTTCAGTTTGATCAATATTGGAGATTATTTACTTAAACCTTACAAAAATTGAAAAATAGCATATATTTTTCCCATTATTGCTGTTTTTTGTTGTTTCATTTTTTTTTTCTTTTAGTTTATCAATATTTAGCACATTTTGCTATGTTTTTTCGTTTTAATTTCTCTATTTATTCTTTTTTTTCCCCGGCAATATTCTAGACATTCCGGTGAGTCTCCAACGATGCTCTTAACGTCTATCGAACGTTCTGGGCATTTTGACAATTTCAAGTGACGTTCAGAACACTCCAGTAAACTTTCGGCGATACTCCAATGACTTCTTAGTGATATTGAACATTGCGGTAAGTGTCCGGTGACCGTCCGATGGAAGTTTGACAGTAGTGGGATGTAATAGTGTTTGTAATTTTTTTTGTAATAATTAAAAATATGTAGGACTAATTGGTGCAAGTATTTT
>NW_021026674.1:1969810-2050773 GCF_004153795.1 Camellia sinensis | reverse complement strand
CGTGGTTAGATCCAAATTCGGTTATGCATAATGAAATCATATATTAGAGCCTACCAACAAGGTTTTGCCTAATTAACGAGGCATATTTCATTCCAATAGTCACAAATAAATCGTTTATGTACGCAGCCTTTAGCTTTATAATTCGCTGGTAATATCCCTTGTTCCCAAAAACACTTCAGAGTAACATCATTAAATATAATTCAACATAATTCAAGAGGAATTCTTAAATTCCATTTCAACATTCCATAACCGAGTTTATGTCATCTATATCATTTATAAATCCTTTCCTCCAATTTCCTTCTCATTATAACATGATTTACATTGCTCATAACAAAATTCATTCGCAAATTTTAAACATAATTTTCAAACATAACCAAATTCCAATTAAACTTGTACATAGATAATTCAACCTACCAATTTCATGATTCAACTTTCAATTTGGGCCAAATCATTGATTATCATCAAAAATCAACCTAGGGTTTCTAGAAAAACCTAGAAATTTCAAGAAAAATTCAAACTTCTTAACCCATTATTTTTTTCTTCCAATTTTCCCCTTGATTATATATCCTAGGTTCATAATCCATAATCTAAACCCAACAATAAAACCCCAAATTCTTCAAATCCGAAATCCCCAAATTTCCATAATATAACCCTATATGCTCAACATGTAGATTTTGCATTTATATACTCCAAAATACCAAAAATCTATCTATTTATGTAAGCATTGAAGGAGAACTAGGACCCCTACCTCAAGATTGAAAGCAAGGAAGCTAGGTCAAGAGCATAACTTCGAAATTTCAAAATCCCATCGGTTGAAAATGTTGATCTTCACTTGTTCTTCATCGTTGATGCAAAATCCATGGTTGATTTGTTGATAAAAGTGGAGGAAATCAAAGTTTTTAGGGCTAAGTTTTCGGACATGGAAGAGGGGAGAAGAAGAGAGGAAAAGAAAATGTAAGAAATGGTCCCAAAATCACGTTTTTTTAGCTGCTGTCCCGCACAGCCCGCACGTGCGGCGCTATTCCCCGCACGTGCGGCTCTTCTTCCAGCACAGATGTGGAAACTTCAAACGGGTATAACTCTCTCATCGGGACTCCTTTCTAGGCCGTTCTTGTGTTCAAATTGAAGCCCCGGAAACAAGCTTTCCAATGGTTCCAACGTCACATTCAAATTCTAAGTATGGAAGGAGAAAAGGGCAAAAGAGTGACGGCTGGTCAAAAATTCAAACTCAAATTTGGGACTTTTTATCTAATCTTATCTATTTATCTTGTTAAGGCTTCAATCAAGGTTCCAAACATCATCCAAGGGTCCTCAATTATAATATTTAAAGTTCACTTGCCAACCCATCAATACCAAGAGTCCAGCAACCATACAAGTTTTAAGGTGACAAGCACCACTATACATCAATCCAATGTGAATTTAAAATCCGAGTCGTTATACCCTTCCCACCTTAAAAAATTTCGTCCCCGAAATTTGCATCCGTTCTAACAAAAATAGCAATAACCTTATACTCACCAATTCTTAACAACCCCTAGTTCACAACAAAGCATGAGAGCATCCTACATATCCACCCAACCTTAACAACTTCCAATTACACCTCACTTCATTCCTCAACCCAAAATACAAAGTGTTATAACTTACCCACCTTGGGGAAATTTTATCATCGAAATTGAAGAAAACCAAATAGAAGACAACTCAAATAGGCCCATTCTAGGTATGTAAAACAAAAGGAAACATCTCATATTTTATTTCACAGGATCTTGTATCGAATAAGATATAATTACAAGAGTCCTTGACAGGACATTCCAGACATAAACTCCCTAGTAGGCAGGGTTTGTAATCACAATATTTTCCTGTCGCATCAATTCTCAGCTATAGAAACATATAATTCTTAAATACAGAAACATAATACATAGCGTTCCCCTAAGCACATAATTCATAAATTCCCACTGCATACGTTAATTTCATTCACAATATGTTCTTTACTATGTTCATAACCAAATTGATCCAGCCTTAATAGTTCATATGTAATTCTCATTCAAAAGTACATGTTCAAACTTGCCCAGTTAAGTAGTTCTTTGGGTAAATTTCAGAGTGCCATTTACTCGGAGATGGGTTGTCCATTAAAGTCATAAACAGTTCCAAAATAATTAAATTAGTCACGTGGTTAGATCCAAATTCAGTTATGCATAATGAAATCATATATTAGAGCCTACCAACAAGGTTTTGCCTAATTAACGAGGCATATTTCATTCCAATAGTCACAAATAAATCGTTTATGTACGCAACCTTTAGCTTTATAATTCGCTGGTAATATCCCTTGTTCCCAAAAACACTTCAGAGTCATACCGGTATATTAATTCAGAATGATATGGTCAATACAACAGAAAAAGAGATCACAGTACACATCGTGAATTCCTCATAGGATTACTTCTAAGTTCAGTAACACAAGAGGACTATACTCCAAGTCAAATAGTTACGACCATATCAAAACTAGTATCATACACTTTTATAAATTCATATAGACGTGTCATAATAGACATTTAATCATACTATTAGAAGCTCGGGTCTAAGTAGTATGCATAGCTCACAATTACAATGGGTCAGCAAACAGTCATATAGAAATTATAGACCAGTCGTCTGGCTCAATCAATTAACATAAACAGAGTATCCAGTTATTTCACATACGTAGGTCCTACTGGGTCCATTCATAGGGTCATAGATTTCTTTAAGTATACAGTAACCACACCCATGCAGATACATCTAGAAGTCAACAATTCAGTGACAAAATGATTTGATCACCTAATATCAGAGTTAGACTTCTTAGCCAAATTAATTCAATATTACGTTGCGCATATCATATTGTATAAGCATACCGAAGGAGATAAATGTCCAGTACATAACGTTAATTCACCATCAATAGAGAACACTTCCCTGTCTAGTCATCTGTTCACAGTGTTGGGCAGAACAGTTTACATTACATCCTTCAAATACGGAGTAGGGATTAATTTAACAAATCGCAATATCTAACATTTGTACATTTACACAGAAATTTTCATAAAAATGATTTCTTAATCTTTCATCATAACATACATAGGCAGGATTTTAATTCTTGCGGTAACTTATCAGTTTATCAATTAATTGGGTTGTTCTCAAAGTAGTCATTAGCTGCCTCCCTTTTTACAAGTCTCACACAAGCAAACACGTAATGTGGGTAAGGTCCTTTATGTCGTTCAACCATTCTTTATATGGAATTTTAATTACAGATTATAATTTACACATAACAAAACAGATTACAGATAACAGAGTCAAATGTCAGATTTCAAATGTCGAATTTCATATTTCATATTTCATAATGCAAATTTCAAATTACAGACTTCCATAACAAATTACACACAATTCTAAGAGGGGTCATTATATACATAATTTCTTCAAACAGCCATTCGTATTCAACACAAGTTCAATTAGCCCACAAACACATCTTATCAAAATACTCATATGCAGTAATTGCACAAAATCACAGATCTAAACATTGTTGTGACAAGGAAGACTATATCATTTTCTTTAGTCTTAGGATTATTCCATACCTAGGGTTTAATCACTTCATCTAAACAGATGATAAGCAACTTCCAATTCGCAAATAACAATCGATAACATACATCTTATTTAATCATTGACATAGGGACTGTCTTACCAATCAGCTCGAACCCCTACCATGCTTCCGCTGTGCAATTCTGTTGATTTAACCCCATCTGCATGTCTTACCATGTTCTACATCACAATCAAGCACAATATACACAAAGAATATACAATGGACAGGGGTGATAATCGTTAGCGTTAACAGATTGCATTTAACGTTGCCATCACTTTCTTTCATATGCACTATGGATTTAATGCATGATGCCTAAGTCTTTTCTAGACATCCTAAAGCTCAATGGATTCGTGTGTGAGATAGCAACTCGTGCTCTGATACCACTTGTCACGCCCCAAACCCGCCCCTAAAAGTTTGGGCATGACCTATTCAGAAACAGACACGTAACCTGGTAACATAACATACGGGGCCTTATCAGAAGTACGAAAAAATGGAAATAATGAAACAAATAAACTCCATTGAGCTACTTCTACATGCCAGGATCTCATTCATCACATGCATTATAGTGGATAGATAAAGTTCTAATTATAACCCGGAGCATATACATACACATTTACAATGCTAGCCCCATGATTGGGCGTATACAAAAAAAAACGAACATAAAAGTATATACAACAACCTTAGGGGGACACCCATAAGCAAGTCAACATCTTAACAACTTGACAAAATAAATGGCTTATACAGTGCCTGGACATACGAAGGTTGACAAAAGAAAGCAGGCGTCTTGGCTAGGACTGACCACCTGATTGGTGACCTACAGAAACAGACATAATAGAGAGTGAGCCGGGCTCAGTGAATAGTAATACATAAATAAAATGATGCTTAACTTGAAACATAATACATGTCAATGTAATAGTCTGATTCTGTGCTAAGTACATAACGGCCTTAGACCCAATCTTGCAACATAAACTTGATGGCTATAAGCCCTTGAAATGTGGTGGCACGAGGCCCTTGAAACATTGGCATAAAGCCCTTGAAACTTGTTTGACCTTGTAGTATATTCAAACTCGTAACATATACGTGAAACATACCTGAGCATACTTGAACATCATTCATTAATTCAAAACGGAACATATTATAACTAGAGCGTTTCTTGTTGTATCATGTCATTATCTTAACAATGAGAAACTAATTCCACATTTTCTCATGAGAGTCGACATACAAATGCTAAAGCTTTGCACTTATAACTGTAGATTCTAAATTAACCTTCCTAAATTCATAAGCAACATAGCAAAAAGCAAAATAACTTCAAATTCATATGGATACACATAGTTACTCTTATATTTACTCAGAATCCATCATTCAAGAATGAACATAAGCTCTTTTGGGTAAATGACTTACTCTACGTGCTCTATTAATCAATAGTATACACCGTTGTTTAATCGTTCTTATATGTTAACGTAGTTGCCTTGCCTTGTAATTAATAGAGTCCTAATGGTAACCGTTACATCATTCCCACGAGTTGACATAATTAACGTAAAGTTAATAGGACAAAGTAAGCACATTTTCATTAGATTACAGATGACTTTATCGGTTTCACAATTCCACAGTTCGGCCCTTGGCCTGAGGGGTTCACACATTCACAATAGCCTTTAGGTTTCATAGATTCACAACTTAGCACATTGGCCTTCGGCCCTTTGGATTCACAAGTTCACAAGTTTGGCCCTTGGCTTCATAGCTTCATAATTTCACAAATGGCCCCTGGCCACATAAATTCACAAGTCGGCCCCTGGCCTCATAAATTCACAATTCACAATTCGGAAATTCATACTTCACAAATGGCCCTCGGCCACATCGTTTCATATTTCACAAGTTGGTGATCCATACTTCACAAATTCGAGATGCATATTTCACAAATCCTTTTTCATGTTTCCATAATTTCACAATGTCCCTCATATAGCATACATAACATGCGTGTCAACATAATTCTTATGACAAAGATCATAACGTCGATAACAATAATCATTAATGGTTAAAGATACATTGAAGTACTACTACTCACAGTGCTACAACTGAGTGCTTGGCCCTCCTGAAGTGTGCCCTGTACACATATATAACTTAGTCATTAGTTCTTTTTCCTTCCTTCATTATTCTTCACAAGCCTACCATTATCCATCCATTATACCACAATTTCCTCCATCTCAATATATCTATATATAGAAATAGAAGATTACCATTCTTGCAAACACAATATGGAATTTTTAATCAATCACTTCGATTTCAAGATAGGAAGGAATTGTATGGACATCTTCCACATTTTTCCAAAAATTAAATCATTCTCTTGATTTTACAACTAAGCAAGCTCACAAGTATTTAGCAAAATAATTTGGGATTAACCCATTTTGGAAAACTCCACATTTTAGGTCATAAAAATCAAAGTCAACATAGTCAATATCATCTCACATAATCACTACAATTCAACATAAGCAACATGATTCAACTCAACATCATTAAATATAATTCAACATAATTCAAGAGAAATTCTTAAATTCCATTTCAACATTCCATAACCGAGTTTATGTCATCTATATCATTTATAAATCATTTCCTCCAATTTCCTTCTCATTATAACATGATTTACATTGCTCATAACAAAATTCATTCGCAAATTTTAAACATAATTTTCAAACATAACCAAATTCCAATTAAACTTGTACATAGATAATTCAACCTACCAATTTCATGATTCAACTTTCAATTTGGGCCAAATAATTGATTATCATCAAAAATCAACCTAGGGTTTCTAGAAAAACCTAGAAATTTCAAGAAAAATTCAAACTTCTTAACCCATTATTTTTTTCTTCCAATTTTCCCCTTGATTATATATCCTAGGTTCATAATCCATAATCTAAACCCAACAATAAAACCCCAAATTCTTCAAATCCGAAATCCCCAAATTTCCATAATATAACCCTATATGCTCAACATGTAGATTTTGCATTTATATACTCCAAAATACCAAAAATCTATCTATTTATGTAAGCATTGAAGGAGAACTAGGACCCCTACCTCAAGATTGAAAGCAAGGAAGCTAGGTCAAGAGCATAACTTCGAAATTTCAAAATCCAATCGGTTGAAAATGTTGATCTTTACTTGTTCTTCTTCGTTGATGCAAAATCCATAGTTGATTTGTTGATAAAAGTGGAGGAAATCAAGGTTTTTAGGGCTAAGTTTTCGGACATGGAAAATGGGAGAAGAAGAGAGGAAAAGAAAATGTAAGAAATGGTCCAAAAATCACGTTTTTGAGCTGCTGTCCCGCACAGCCCGCACGTGCGGCGCTATTCCCCGCACGTGCGGCTCTTCTTCCAGCACAGATGTGGAAACTTCAAACGGGTATAACTCTCTCATCGGGACTCCTTTCTAGGCCGTTATTGTGTCAAATTGAAGCCCCAGAAACAAGCTTTCCAATGGTTCCAACCTCACATTCAAAGTCTAAGCATGGAAGGAGAAAAGGGCAAAAGAGTGACGGCTGGTCAAAAATTCAAACTCAAATTTGGGGCTTTTTATCTAATCTTATCTATATATCTTGTTAAAGCCTCGATCAAGGTTCCAAACATCATCCAAGGGTCCTCAATTATAATATATATAGTTCACTTGCCAACCCATCAATATCAAGAGTCCGACAACCATACAAATTTTAAGATGACAGGCACCACTATATATCAATCCAATGTGAATTTAAAATCCGAGTCGTTACAGAAAACGTGTAAATTGTTACAAAAAGGTTGTCAGGGGTATTTGTGTAGCACTTTGAATGGACAACTAGCGGATGCGTGTGTTGATACAATTCCAATTGTTCGTGAATTCCCGAATGTTTTTCCAGAGGAGTTACCAAGAGAGCTAGTGGATCATGAAATTAAATTTACAATTGATGTAGTGCCAGGAACTCAACCTATTTCGAAAACTCCTTATAGAATGTCACCGACTGAAATGAAAGAATTGAATGTACAGTTGCAAGACTTTCTTGGTAAATGATTTATTCACCTGAGTACATCTCCTTGGGGCACACCGATTCTTTTTGTAAAGAAGAAAGATGGGACACTTTGCTTATGTGTTGACTACCGGGAGCTTAATAAAGTAACTGTAAAGAATAAGTATCTGTTGCCTAGAATCAATGATTTATTTGATCAACTGCAAGGTGCAGAAGTCTTTTCAAAAATAGATTTGAGATTCGGGTATCACCAATTAAAGGTAAAAGCCGAAGACATTGAGAAGACTGCTTTCCGAACCTGATATGGGCATTTTGAATTTCTGGTTATGCCATTTGGGGTTTCCAATGCACCAGCGGCCTTCATGGATTTAATGAATCATGTTTTTAAACCGTACTTGGATGAATTCATAGTTGTGTTCATTGATGACATCCTTATTTATTCGAAAAACACAGAAGCCCATGACAACCATCTACAATTAATTCTTCAGACACTTCAAGATAAGAAACTATATGCAAAATTGAAAAAATGTGAGTTTTGGTTACATGAAGTGGTATTTTTAGGACATGTAATAAATAAGGAAGGTGTTTTTGTTGACTCACACAAGATCGAAGCTACTGTGAATTGGCCAACTCCTACGGATGTGACAAAGGTGCGTAGCTTCTTGGTTTTAGCTGGGTACTATCGAAGATTTGTTAAAATTTTTTATAAAATTGCTGTGCCACTTACCCAATTGACCCAGAACGGTGTTTCGTTTGAGTGGTCAAAACAAAGGGAATCTTCCTTTCAAGAGTTAAAGACAAGGTTAACTACAACACTAGTTCTTGCTTTACCATTTGGTACCGAGGGATTTGTGATTTACAGTGATGCTTCTTACAAAGGATTCGGCAGTGTAGTCATGCAGAATGGAAGGGTCATCGCGTATACTCATGAAAAGAATTATCCTACACAGGACTTGGAGCTAGCTGTAGTGGTCTTTGCTTTGAAGATATGGCGACATTATTTGTATGTTACCACGTGTGAGGTTTACACTGATCATAAAAGCCGCTAATATTTCTTTACTCAAAAGGAGTTAAATATGCGACAAAGACTGTGTTTAGAGCTTATCAAGGATTATGATCTAAAAATTCATTACCATCCTGGTAAAGCTAATATAGTTGTAGATGCTCTTAGCCGAAAAGGTATAGGGAATTTGGCAAGTTTGCTCATAGGGTGGAAAGAATTGCTTCTTGATTTGGAAAGAATGGATATAGAAATTGTGCTACATGGTCAACATGCAGTGTTGGCAACAATGTCAGCTCAACTGACTCACTAAGTGAACCGTCTTCCCACACTTGAAGCATGCCCCAGTTACCCTATAACAAGTCCATGATGTCTCTTTCCACATTCCGGACAAACTGGTGCTGAGTCACGAGTAGAGGCAAAAGTACTAGAGGTCTGCAAATTCGATTTCTTATTTGGTGGTGCCATTGACCCCCTTGGTGCTTGCGTGTTTTGCCTCTTCCCTTTCCACTCAGAAATTTGATTTTCAGCAATGATATTACCCTCAGCCCTTATTGCCCTTTCTAACACATGAACATATGTAGGTAATTTTGGAACATTGATCCGGTCGAGAAGGGCATTCCGTAGTCCTCCTTCAAATTTTCTCACTTTCTTATAGTTCGTATCCACCATATGTGGTGCGAAACGAGTTAATTCTGCAAATTGTGCTTCATGCTCTACAACGGTCTTGTTCCCTTGTCTTAAACTCTCAAACTCTGTCACTTTCTTATCTCGCATACACTGCGAAAAATACTTGTCATAGAAAAGCTCCGGAAATCGAGCCCAAGTCAACCCATGATGTTCAATTCTCGTGAGCATCCACCATCTACATGCTTCATCTTCAAGAGTGAAGGCGACAAATTGTACTTTCTGTGCTTTGGTGCATGGAAAGACCTCAAACAACTTTTCTATGCCCAGCACCCATGCCTATACTTTCATTGGATCAATCCCCCCTTAAACAAAGGCAGTTTCAGCTTCTTAAATTCTTCCGTAAGTGTAATTGTTTGGTTCTGGGCTTGATGGTCTTGCACCACTGGCGGTGGTATGGGCACTGGTGGCGGCAGTGGTTGTTGTTGCTGTTGCTATCTCATAGTTTTTGCCATTTCCATAATCATCCTTTCTAACCTATTCAGCCATTCGGAGGTAGAATCCTCTGAATCATCCATCCTTGTCCACACCATGATCTACATATCAACAAATTATAATACACACAGAAAGATACACAAGTATACATTGGCAGTATTCATTTCATAATCCATGTCATTGGTAATTGTATATACAAATCATGTTACTATGTTTCATATTGTATGCATAAGGAAGAAACACGCATGTAACCTAAGTCTTTTGTAGAGTCAAAGCTCAAATGGACCCGTGTGTGAGATAGCAACTCGTGCTCTGATACCAACTGTCATGACCCAAACCTGTCCCTAAAAGTTTAAGCCATGACCGGCCTATACTTAGGCGTCAAAACAAAATTTCAACACAATATTTTATTCAATAGCATGGCCTAAAGTGGAAGCCTATAAACAAAAAAACGACCATTTAGCAGTACTTAATGTCAAAATTCAAAACAAATCGTATCACATATATAAACGTCACATAAACAGTTCAGATATGTACAAATCCAAGTTATATAGGTATATATGAAGAGTGGATAACCCAAAAGTTATACACAAAGTCACCAATGACTTAACAACATGTGACATAAAAATGAACCCCACAAAAGGCAAAAGGCTCCACTTTGGGAGGCTCGACAATACAGGTCCAACAAAAGGCTCCTGGAGTTGACCTAGGGCTCGCCTCTGAGCTTGTCACCTACATAAATATACATAAATACAGACGGAGCAAAGCTCAGTGAATAATAGCAATATAAGGAGGTTCATGTGAATGAGCGTAAGCTTTGAAGAACATAATTATAAGTCATGTCCCTGTTTTATTCGTAAGTTCATTCCAGAATGGCCTCAGGCCTTATAGACACCCCATTTTTTACCGCCCTTAAGACTTGGGCGCCACTGATTGATCACTCAATGATGAATGTGTACTCATGGCTTGTCAAATGCTTGAGTTCCTCAGCAAGAAACCTCAGTTTTGAACCTTCAAACCTTGTGCCTTGTTTTGGACCAAAGCAGTGGTTTTTCAGGCCTGTGCCTCCAGGGACCTGCCGGCCACTAGTGCAAAAACTCAGATATTTTCTGCCAACTGTCCGCCCATGTGCAAGCACCATTCCAGCTGTATGTATACCGATATTTTCCAAATAGACACATGGTTTTATATATATATATATATATATAGATGACCACCCCTCTTGGTTTCAAGGTTGGAAAAATTGAGGAGTAAGAAAATATTTTTGGAAGAGCAAAACTCTCTCTCTCTCTCTCCCTCTCTTGCAACTTACATAACTTTTGCTCAAACACTCTAAACCAAACCTAGAGAGTTCCATGCCGAGGTGATTTAGGCTTGAATTTTAGCTCTTGAGGCATTTGAGAGTGTGAGATTGGTGGTTTGTAACTCAAGGGTTCATTCCTTTTCAAGAGGTATACCTTCTAGTGCTTTTTGTACCATCTTTACACTGTTTGTTATCTATCATTTCCTGCTATTTTTGAGCTATTTATTACCTATGTTTTTGGGCTAAAACTTGTGGTTTAAGACCATTAAAAGGTAGAGGGGTTGATAACCCTTCTTTGAACCTTGCGTCTAAGGCTTTGCCCTTGTGTTTCCCACCTTCTTATCACCTTTTTATTTTAGCTTTGTACCACTGATTTTTGGAGGTTTTTTAGAGGCAAAAATCATGCTTTGAAGTCCTAAAAGTGGAGGGGTTAGCCTTCCCCCCTTGTGCTTGTGTGCTAGTTTTAATACCTCAATATTTGAGCTAGTTGCTTTAGTTGTTTTGATTTTAATTCCAGTACTTTTTTGGACCATTTTATGCCTATTTTTATGAGCTAGCTTCATTCATGCTTTGTATTTTAGGCTCGTAGTGTAATAGTCCTCATATGTTCGATGGTTTTAGGCCTTAGCAACCAACCTATTTGAGTTGATAGTGTTTATTTCTTACTTTTCATAATTGTATTCATCTCTAATCACCACTGCAACCTCTCTCCTTTCTTGCTTTTTTCTTTGCTTCGAGAGTTGTTTCAAACTAATTGCGTGTTTAAGCTTGAGATAGTGGCATTGTGCTTAATGGTTTAATCCCTTTGGGGCTTCATTACCAATGGCATGACATCTCTCCAATGCTTAAACCAACCCTTGGTTTGATACTTCCGTCCTTCAGTGGACTTAAAGATCATTATTGGACTAAATGAATTAAAGAATAGATGTTTAATTGGAATTAAGTAATAAAATTGGGACTAAAAGTGATGCAAGATAATAAGGTTTTGTGTTCAATCAGACGTTAATTGAACACATGGAAACTCGGGTCATTTCGTACTTGCTAGTGATGAAATGGTTCAAGTTTCCAAGGTCAACCACTTCCCTTGATCAATCCATGATAGGGAGGAGGTTTTGTTGGTCTTTTGCTATGCATTTATTGAAATTATGTCCCTTGGTTCATAAGTCATCACGCAATGAGATTGCATCGATTAATGGTTTACGAATCAAGCCAACCCTTTTTTTGACCTGTTTGTTGATAAGGAGAGGTAGGGTGGACAAACATCCCCTGAGAATACTTTGGTTTGTGCTCTGTTTGTCCTCTGTTGCTGCAGGAAAGAACCAACATCAGTGGCAGGTAAGCCACTTTTACTGGACGGTAACTCACTATTAGTGGCCTGCCGGCCACTACTTCTGGGTTTTCGGCCACTTTTTCAGCCAAGTAGTGTCCTTTGTCTAGAAAAGCAGAGCAGAGGCAGAGGTAAAAAAATAGTGCAATTTTTCAACTATGCAACAGAGGTATTCTGGCAGCAAAACAGTGGGCTTTTTCAGGTGGGAATCTGTGTGCATGCATAAGCATTCCTCCCTTCCTAGGGCTGATTAGTTAAAGTAGTTAATTACTTAGCTTAGTTACTTCTTTGGTTATATTTGTGTTGTTAATTGTAATTAATTAATTAGTGTAATTAATTAGTTAGTTCCAATTTGTAATAATTAGCTAGAATAATTAATTGTGGTGTTGTAATAATTAGCTAGCATAGTTAGTTTGTTTAATTCGGTTTGCAATAGTTAGTTAACTAGGTAATTAATTAGCTAGTTCATTCATTCGGGCTGTCTTGCGTAAGGGCCAAGCTTGTAATAATGTGTATGTCTTCCAACCTCACGTCTTTCTCTCTTTTATTTACTTGCTTATAATGGGTAGTTTAGAACATCATGTTTCTTTTATCATATTCGATGTTTGCATCCACTTGTATTGAACGCATCAAGGCTCGGTTCATCATTTTAACAAAGCATTGTAGTTTACATACTTTGTTGAATACGTGTTTAAACCGCATGCTATCAAACTGACTCGCATGACATAATCAGTAGCCAAGCCTATTAGTTACATACCGCATGTTTTGCATTAGTCATGTTGTATTAGTTAGGAGCATGCATGTTTTCTAACTCTCTTGTTTCTTTTAGGCTTGCCTTGGAGTACGAGGTGAGCATTTTTGTACCTTAGCATATTGCATCAATGTGATTGTTGCCATGTCTAGTTTGCTTGCCATGAGGCTAAGTGCTTAAGTGATAAATTGCTTGAATGCCTGTGGATAAAGGCTAATTGCTTGAATTGGAATAATTTGAGTAATGTTCATATGAGATCACTTTTTCAAGTGGTACATATTTGAAACAATTTTCAAAAAACATACATGAGTCAAAGTGTTCCAATTTTTGCATATTAGTCTATAATTGTGTGCGCATTATATAGTAATGTTAGCGTAATAACCAGAACAAGAGCATATAATGTAAATAAGATTCACATCATGATTAGTAGAGGCCGATCTTTGATTGGGCGAGTGGGGGTGCTCAATTTATGACCTTCCCCTCGTACCTAAGTTTCCAAACCGAGACAATCTTGATGATAACAGACACGTGGCCTTTGGCACGAGTTGTGGGTTTCCTAAATTTCCTAAAATATTTAGGTGGTGACTCTGTGCTTGGCAAAGCAGTCCATTTTTGGCATTTTGATTCAAAATTGATTTTCCAAAAGATTTGTCAGATTTGGACTCTTTGGTATTTATTTATTTCACATTGCACTTGTAAGATCAGATTTAGAACCGCGGAAGTCCGAACTGTAGGGCTAGTCATATTTGAAAGGAGCACAAAAAGTCGAGCTACAGTTTCTGGTGACTTTGCTGGGGAAATTAGAGAACTTGACTCGAACTTCATGATATGAAATTTTATCTACACTTATATATTCTTTGCATTGTATTTGCATTGGTGCACCTAAGTCATTGTGTTTGCCTTCTACTATTCCTGGACGGTTTGCGGGAGGCTTGCCCAAAAGCTTGTGAAAAGGGTCATCGGTCGTGGGCTCTGCCATGATGGGAACAGAGCCCTTGGATCTGGACTACCATTGTACCATTTGATCCTCCTTTCACTTCTCGGTGTTAGGTGTGAGAGGTATATTAGGTAGTCTTGCTGATTCACCCTTTTGACCATTTAGCCTAGTTGCATATAGAAAAACCATAGTGACTGTTCCAAACTAGGGCAGGATGCTCACCCGAAATACAAGATTGCGTGAAACCCCTTGGTTGAAATAGTGAAGCCTAGTTCATGACAAAACTAGGACAGGGTAACCCTACTCTCTCATTGGGGTGTTTTGGTTCTCTCTTAATTGGTATGTGCTTTAGAGTGAAACTATGCAGGAATGTGCATATCAATTGCAAAATTTGGTATCTGTTTTGGGGGGCAGAATTCAGCGTGGAGTACAGTCCTACAGCTTTGATCATGTCTGTGTTGATAACATCTTAGCTGAGGTGCTGTGCGGTTTCTGATTGCTGCTCTTTTGCTTCATTTCTTTTGCTAGGTAGTTTAAAACCATAGCTTCAAAAAGTTTGGATATCCCCCAAGTAGTCTAGACCTAAGTCAGAAGACTTCGTAAAGCTGGGGATCTTGTTTGAGGACAGCCTGTGTTTACCTCACTCGTACCGATCACAAGACGGGGGAGAATTAGGCAGAGTTCACCAGTTCAATTTTTACGGCAGTCACCCCTCAACTCACTTATGTCCAGTCTAGTTTGGGAACAGTCATCTATTTCTAGCCCAGTATGAGATCAATCACCTATTCTAATGGCACAGTATCCCCCAGTTACTATGGAAGAATTGCTACATCATCTACAACAGACAGTTAAGACCTTACAATAGGATGCGAACCACCAGGCCAAGGTCACAGCCCGCCAGGCCGAGGTTATAACCAGGCTACAACAACAGCAACCCCAGGCTGCTGTGACCTCTGCATCCCATACACCTACCATAGGTATCCTAGCACCTGAAGCCACCGCTTATACTGCCAATGTTCAAGAAAATCAGGGCAATCCAGCAAAGCCAATCCCAGCACAGGTCTCCAAAACCCCTGTTTATCAGACCGAGGCTCCATTCAAGTTTGAGGTTGACCTAACTATACTCAAGGTCAATAAATTGGAAAATTTATTCAAGAGAGCACAAGGGGTTAACTTCATCCTGGACATAGAGGACAAGTATATTGATTCTGTAGTTACATTGCCCGATCGGTTTAAAATGCTGCACATTGACCGTTTCGATGGTTCTGGATATCTAATGGTTCACCTACGTCTGTTTTCAGACATCTTGTGGCCGATGAGCTTAATGAAGCTATAGAAGTTGTCTTTCTTTGGTCGCACTATGTCGGGTATAGTAGCCATTTGGTATGCTAAGTTGGAAGGCTCTGTCAAACAAAATTGGGAGGAGATGGCTGAGGCCTTCATTGCACAGTACTCGTACAATACTCAAATCAAGGTCACAACTCATGATTTTGAGGCAACATGCCAAGAGATGAAGGAGGGTTTCTCTAAATTTGTGACAAGGTGGAGAACTAAAGTCTCGATGATGACTATGAGGCCTTCTGAGAAAGATCAGACCAGGATGGTTGTCCAGAATCTACATGGCAAGTTGCTGTAAAAGATGATTGTGCTTCCTTTATTTACATTTATAGAACTTCATGAAATGGGTGTGCAAATCAAAGATGCCATGAAGTAGGGGCTTATTACAGATGAGAAAGAGCCGATAAAAAGGCCGTTTGTTCGCAGTTCCAATGCTACCAGTGGTAGCATAGCTGCGAGGTCGTCAGACGTAAGTGTTGTCACCACAACCAAGACTGCCGACCCCTTTGCCAACACTAGCTCATAAACATCGTCTAACCCTACCCAACCTCCAAGGACTTTTAACCAATTGTACATGATTCTCTCTCAAGCCACGAAGGTGCTAGTCAAGAAAGGGCACCTCAAACCTTTAGAACCTCACCCACTTCCTGATCCTCTCCCATCCAAACACAACCTCGTAAAATACCGTGTGTTTTACCGACAACATGGTCATGACACTGACCAGTGCTTTCGATTGCATCATGAGATTTAGGATCTCATTGGCAATAAGGTGATTGCTCCACCTCAAAAATCAAACGTAACTGCAAATGCTCTCCAAACCCATAATCAAGTCCCCTCACCTCGAAATCTTAACCCGATCCATACACTGGCCATCTTTTTTGACCCCAGCGTATATATTACTCCCTCCCACCTACCAAAACTGACGTTGTTCATGTCGGAAGGTGCAGAATCGTGCGTGATGGACACATCCAACCCTTAACCCAAGCCTGTGGTGATGAGACTTATAGTGGAAAAGGAGTTGACCTTGGAGGAAGGTACTAGTCCGTTGCTAGAGTGTCCTGAGGACTTATCTAATAGGGTGTATGATCCAAGTTGCTACATTGTGCCAACTGGTCAAATCAAGGTTGAATTAGTGTTGCTAACCTTGGTAGACATCAATGTGGTCAGGGGAGATAGCCCGAGCCAGGGGTTGGATGATTTGGCAGATCTCGAAGAGGATTTGGATAATTTGCAGTTCTTTGATGAGCAGGATCAGGGAGATGTACATATCAGGGTGGTTCAACTTGAACGGTCAACTGACAACACTGGATGGTTGCGTGATGAGCCAGACAAAGAAGAACAAACTGTGATGAAACTAAAGGGAAAAGATGCAGAGATAGTTGTAGTAGTCAGAAAGGTTGATGAGAAAAGAAAGCTGCCAGAGAACACTGGTGTGGAAAACCCAGCCCAAAAAGTGGGCATTGTGAGCACCATAGATATTGAAAAAGAAGCTACATTGAGACAGTTTGAACGAGAAATAATTGAAGACAGTTGGGAAACCATAAATTCACAACACCCTGTGGAGGACACCTATGATATGTAGGTGATACAAGCAGATCCGGACAACTGTTTGTTGGCCACTGAGGGTGAATGGTGGGCCGATAATGATCTGCATTTGGCCCATACTGACGAAGACTGAGGCGATTACATTTTTGAGAAGACATGGTATGCTGAGAAGATAGACCACCTGACATGAAGTGGACGGTATTTTAAGCCGTTGCACCTGGATGAAGTGGAGACATTTGGAAAGGACAAATAGGTCGAGAAACAGAAGGAGAAACAGCTAGAAGAAGAGGCAGTGTTGAAACAACTCAAGAAAATTCAAGTTGATATCTCCTTCTGGAGTCTTCTCATGGCTTTACGAGTGCACCGATAGGCGGTATTGTCTACAATGGACAAGGCTAAATTGTCCATTAACACCACGCCCGAGCAGCTTATGGGTTTGGTCTTTCCAAGTGGTACTAGGTCAATGCTTACTTTTTCTGACAAAGAGCTGCTGCAAGAGGGCTCGGCTCATAATAAACCGTTGTACATACTTATGGAGTGCAGGGAGAAATAGGTGCCGGTGGTGTTGGTAGATACCGGTTCGGCCATTAATGTCTGTCTGTCTTGTACTACCTATGCAATTGGTCTCAAACCAGTCGACTTTGTTCCCACAACCCAAGTAATACGGGCATATGATAACACAAGCAGAGAAGTCATGGGCACAGTGCAAGTTAGAATCCAAGTGGGCCCAGCTGAGCAAGAGGTCGAGTTTCATGTCTTAGATGTGCTTGCTACCATCAATTTCCTATTAGGGAGGCCCTGGTTGCACCATGTGAAGGCTGTATCCTTCACTCTCCACCAGATGTTGAAGTACCCTCATAGGAAAGGAGTGGCAATTATTTTTGGAAATTCATCCATCCATCTGCCGCCAAAGGTGACTATGCCAGTGCTAGAGAGCAACCATGGTGACGAGGACGTATGCCTCTCGGGATTCACTCTGGCTGAAGCCCAGGTAGTACAGACCATTTTGGTCGCAGACGAAGGCATGTATGTCAATGCCCAGTCCACTAACTTCATGAACAAATTGCAGCATGCTCCAGGAATGGAGCTTGGAAAGAATGGCCAAAAAGGTGTTGTAGCACTGACAAATGTATTGTGCAACCCACATGCCTTTGGACTGGGCTATGTGCCCACAAAAGAGGACTGGATCAGAAAGAGGGAAGAAATGAGAGGCAGAGCCAAGGCCAAGCAAGCCGAAAAATGTTATGAACTCATCCACAGGCCGATCCAAGGGACATTGAATAGCTGTTTTGTTTGGGAAGGAGAGGATTTTCCTTTTTTTGGCTTTCCCGAGCCTTGGGTAAATTCATCAAGGCAACGTGTCCCTAGGTTTGAGATTTTCTTTGACCATCAGCTGCAAGACAATAATGATGAGGAAATGGCTAAGCTAAGCATCAAAGCTGAACAGAGCACAGAAGGTGACTCAGATGATAGCGAACCTAGAGTAGGGGCAGCACCGGATAGTCTCCTGATAGATCCTCCGGCCAACCTAGAAAACTTGGAGGATAACTTTACTGTCTCCTTGATCGGGGAAGAACTGGGTGTCAACCCAGCCAATGGCATTTTGGATGTACCAAGGGCACCATCTCTTACCTGGCAACTGGAGAAAGGCTATCTGTCCAGTTCTGAATTGGGTGATGAGCTAGAATCTAATTCCATTGAGTCTATGGTGTCAGGATTAGATTCAAGTTCCTCTGAGTCTGAGTCTGGTATTTTTGGGGATGGTAACCTAGATACCAAAGTCCTGTCTAGGTCTTCATTCAGCTTTTCTTTTGAGTTTGTAACTGAAGATCTGGACCTTTTGAATGAGAACTCTACAGATTTTGTGTATTTTTCTGTGTCGTTGGTTTATTGTATTGACTAAGATTTTCAAAATTTTAATGTAAACAAAGTGGAAGAATTTCCTCTGACTTTGAAAAACTTGATTAATCGAGAGGAGAAGAGGTTTGCAAAACCCTGTGCTGATGAAATCATTGCCATTAATGATGGAATTGAGAAGGATCCACGCCTGGTCTAGATCGGGTCCACGTTGTCTTCGGAGGAACTCGAACGTTTAATCGTTTTGTTAAAAGATTTCAAAGATGTTTTTGCGTGGTCCTACAAAGACATGCCTGAAATTGATCCTGAGAATGTACAGCATCGGATGCCTCTTGACCCTGAGGCCTGACCAGTCAAGCAGAAGCTACGTAGAATTCGTCCGGATTGGGTGCTGAAAATCAAGGAAGTGGTCACCAAGCAGATCGAGGCAGGTTTTTTGTTAGTATCTGAGTACCTGACTTGGTTGGCCAACATCGTTCTAGTGCCAAAGAAGGATGGTAGAATCCGAGTGTGTGTAGACGTCGAAGACTTGAGCAAAGCTAGTCCGAAGGATGACTTTCCTCTATCGCATATTGATGAGTTAGTAGATTTCATTACGGGCCATGCATTGCTATCGTTTACGGATGTATTTTCTGGGTACAACCAGATTCTGATGGCACCCGAAGACAGAGAGAAGACCGCATTTACCACACCGTGGGGTACCTACTGCTACTGGGTTATGCCGTTTGGTTTGAAAAATGCTAGAGCTACCTATGAGAGAGCTGCGACCACCATTTTGTATGATATGATCCACAAAGAGGTTGAGATGTATGTAGATGACATGATTGTCAAGTCCAAAGAACGAGAGGGTCACTACACTGCACTGGAGAAATTCTTTAAACGGATCAGGGAATACAGATTGAGGTTAAACCTCTAGAAATGCACTTTCGACATAACGGCAGGAAAAATGCTCGGCTTTCTGATCACACAGAGGGGAATTGAAGTAGATCCTTCCAAAATCAAGGCCATCTTAGAAATGCCACCACCAAGGACTGAAAAAGAGGTGTGTGGCTTGCTGGGTAAAGTGAAATTCATAAGACGTTTTATTTCCAAATTAACCTTGACTTGTAAACCACTATTTGGTCTCCTAAAGAAAGGGAATAAATTCCGATAGGATGATTGATGTCAGTTTGTGTGAGGCCCCTGACTTTTTTTAAACCTTATTAGGTCCCTAAAATTTGAATTATTATAATAAAGCCCTTAGTTCGTCGATTAATCGCAAATTAAGCCCTAGGACTGAAAACGCATCACGGGCGAATCCGTACAAACCCTAATCGATCCTGGAAGCTTAGAAATCACTTCTAACACTCTAATATTAATTACTTAACTCTCAAATTTTAGATTAATCGCTCTAAACCTTAACTTTCGATTTTTACAGTCATCGTTCGGTTATTTACCTTTAAATTCAAAGCAAGATAATACAAACTGAATTATTTTACACTTGGAATAGATACTTTAATTGAACCCAAGCCCTCACATTTTTATTAAATCACAAATTAACCCCAAACAAGTACTATTATATATTATATATATACACTTAAATCTTTTTTAATAATATATTTTACAAACTCCAAGATTTGTACAAAATATATGTATATATATATAACATGTCCATCAATCCACCATCACATGACTAGCCATCATATCCCCCCAGACTATAATCATTGTACTTTAAAATCTCTTGAAACCTTGGAGCAATAATAACTTTGGTACCTATAAAGATTTGCTATATTTATGTGTGTACTTCTAACTAGAAGGTATTTACATTAATCCTAGACCTAACTAGATCATAATTAAATACATCATCAAGGTTCCAATCCTCCTCATTTCATTACATTTAATGTGAAGCCCCGGAAAAATGTATTTGAATTATTTCCTTAAAGCTCCTTAGTTTCTTAAATTATTTCGAATCTTGTCGGTTAGCATTTTTAATTTTTATCGGAACAAGAATATCCTAGCCTAATTAGGTTCCTTAGCCTAATTTAAGTTAATTATACATAAGTAAGGTTCCAATACATGAGTTTAATTCCAACCCCTCACTTCTTTATTTAAATTCTAAATTTACCCCAAACTAGTTTTTGTACCTTGTACCTTGACGTACCATCAATCTTGTAATATATACGTATACACCTTGAGGAATGTGCCTAAGATATAAAATAATAACAAAAAAAAATCTCCCTTCACCCTTCCCTATGCCTAGCCTTCCTAGAAGAAAGTGAGAAATCAATTTCTAAGGAATATCATCATGAACTTCTAGGAAAAACCACCAACCTAGTACCTAGACCTAGGGTGCTAATTCCAAAACTAGTTCCCTTTTAACTAAGTGTTGCCTAAATCATTGACCAAGCCTCCCAAATCCCTTCCATTTCCTTAGAATCCAAACAAATCCTAACATCCATTTCCAACTAAGGGACTTTTTAGACTTTTTGCCTCAAAGGTTTGTCTATAAATACCAACACACCCCCTAGCTTGCAAACACACATAACACACTCACCCACACACACATTCGGTTAGAAGGAGGGAGGAGAGCAAGAGAGAAAGGAGTCTAGAGAAGAAGAGGAAGGGAGAAGAGAGCATTCTTGTGCAAAATTAGCAAGTAAGCCACAAACACAACTTCTCTTTTATTTTCCTTCTTTCAATACATGTCTCTAAATAATGTGTTTCAGATATGTCATTAAAGAGTTCTTATGTTAAAAATACTAAGATTTGAGTATTGATCCCACCTCTCTTGTACTTTCCCCTTTTTGGCACAAAACCATCCTCTTTTATTACCAATCTCTCAACTTTCCAAGGCACACTTTCAAGCAAACTTTCTGAGTAAATACATGTTAGTTAGCATGTTTTCTTCACAAAATAAATGAAAACTTTCCCTTGGTGGAACCCTTTTCTCACAAATCTTCATGTTTTGGACAGTCTACCTTAGAATCTGTTTTTGCAGCCCACTTTCAAAAATTACAGAAAAATGTACAAAAATATTCTGGACCTCTTTTTTATGTCAAAACCTTCCTTAAGGAGTTATCTTTCAACTAAAATTGTTTTCATCAAAAAACATTAAGCGGTTTGCAATAAAATCAAGTTTTCGTAACAGTCGACGGATCTGGACAGATTCTGGACAGCACTGGACCATTTTCTAAATAACTTAGAATCTGGAAAAGTAATCCCATTTCTGAAAAATGTTCTAGAAACTAGATCAAATTCTCTACGAACCATAGGAAGACCAAGCTAGGTGGAAGGTCTGAAATAGTCCTTTCATTTTAATCTTTATGTGATGCTAAATCTGGAAAATTTGTTATGCATGGACGTTTTATGCCCTTGTATTCATAAAAATATTTATTAGCTTATGATCATATCTTGGCATGATATTGTATGTGTTATGTTATGTCCTTTATCTTCTTCACCTTATGGATGCATGCTTGTGTGGACATTTTTATCTGGTTAAGTTGTTTAACCTTGATGTAAAATTTCTAACTCAACGGGAAACCAAATTGGGAGGGTATTGGGTTTTCGAGCACTTGAGTCTTGAAAAGATGATAATATGTGATATATGGATTGTTGGGATGCGTTCCCTATTCGAAAGTTAAAGTCTTGTGCGAGTGGTTTTCAGAACCCTTGAATGGAGCGGTTGTATTCGGACCCTAGGTAGTTTGGTGTAAGGAGGGATTCGGGCAAGGCCCTATTTCTACCGTCTCTTTTGAGGCCCTGCGGTTGGCGCTACACGGTATATAACCGTTGGTAGGCATCCGAGGTTAGTTCTGCAACAAAGCAGCAAAAGAGGGGGCTTATCGAATAATCCGCGTCCGATTCTTGTGGTTGGGAGGACGAAATCTCTTTGGGGGATTTCTAGTTTACTAACATCTGACCTAACTCTTTACTTATTTATTTGAATATCATTCTTTATTACTTGATGTTATAATTGTGATTGTGTATTGGACTGGGAAAAAGGAACAGGGTGTGTGTGTGTGTTTACTGGGCATTCAAAGCTCACGTGTGTCATGCCAGGTGACGAAGTGGAACTTATAGCTGGAGACGTCGAACCTAAAACCTTTGAAGACTTTTGGCTATCCTAGAATATTAGAAGTTTCCTTTTGGATATTTTGTAAGACTCATTTGAAGTTTAAAACTTTCTTTTTGGGATGTAATGTAATGGAACAATCTTTTGAATCAAGTATAATTGTGGTTGTTATGTATTTATATTCAATGTATGAACCTTATCGTTGCTTATGAGACCTTGTGTCAATGCCTTGTAAGATCTGTCAAAAAGGTAGTGCGCTGCCTAAGAAAGCTGGACTTAGAAGGGAGGCTCTTTGACTCCTCCGGCGATCTGGGATCTTACTTGGTTATTGGCCATAGGACTCACTAGTGACTCTCCCTTGACTGGAACCTATAGTATAGAATCGGGGCGTCACAACTTGGTATCAGAGCCTAGGTTCAACCCTCAACCCACGTAACCCGATTTGCGACTCTAGTTACTTTTTTCCATACACTAGTGTATTATTATATAGAAAAAAAAAATTAAATTAATTAACCTAAGAGAAAACTAATAACGGATTCCCTCTCATTGGCATAGGATGGCTAGTGACCCATCAAACGTCTGGAACTACGACCACTGGGGCTATTATCGTTTCCAAGAAGACCAACCCATTGAACTCGTTGACCCCCAAGTTTACGACGAATGGTGTAAAAGAACGGGGAAGGAAAAATTGCTTGAGGAAGTAAGGAAAGTGGAGGAAGCACACCCCTATCTCACTCCTGAACAAAGGAGAGCCGTAATTCGACACCAACTCAAAAGTCAGTATTGGGCTCTTAAGCATGCACTTGAGCTTGAGAAGGATGACGAAAAATTTCTAGAAGCAATTTTCGAGGCACTTCAGAATGGGCTTGGGTTTTTCACACGTTCCACAATTCAGAAGCGGAACTTTTATCTGGAGTTCGTACTCAATCCAGAATCCCACCTGACTAGACCAGCAAAGATCCCCCTCGAAAGTAGAAGAGCAACAGGTGCGTTGGGTCACCGTTCTTCACACTAGGACAAGAAGTTGACCCATTCCAAGACCTTGACCAATGCAGTAGCAACCAGGGTTAGAGTTGTAATCCGTAATCTCTAAATTCTTGTACACATATGTATCAATATAGGTGTAGTACGATCTAGTATAACTCTAAGAATAGTAGTAGGAAATGTGGCAACCACACTTGCGTTATCAAGATGTAACCTTTTGTAATGAAGCCTACTACCTTTTGTAATGGCACCTACTATTATATATAAAGTAGTATTGTGTTTTTCTCTAAATTTGTTATCTATTATTTGATCTTATTGTTTCAAACACCCTAGGATAACCCTAACTTAAGATTAGCTGATTACCCTTTTTGCATTCGTAATTAGACTCTGGCTTATGCCTTAATACATGGAAATGGTGGACTACACTCGAGCCTAATGCAATAGGAAAATGGTGTCGGCAACTCAAAATTTTGAGAATGAACCAATGCACACGATTGAAATTTCGCATCTCGGGGGTCAAATTTCGAAAGGATTAGAACACCTAAGAAGGGACAGACAAGATGGTAGGACTCATTTTTTTGAGCTTAGGGGACAAAAACCGCCCAAGTTTACAGGAGTATTACATTCAAGGACGGTAGGAAGCTGGCTTCAACAAATTGAGGAAATACTAGATACAATAGGAGTAACAGAGCATGCTGACAGAATTACTCTAGCTGGATATGAACTGGGAGGGGAAGCAGACCATTGGTGGACCTTAATCAAGGAATCTAGGGACATCACAATGATAACACGGGCGCAGTTTAGAAATCTATTCTTAAAAAAGCATCTTCTAGATGTGACCAAACAAGAAAGGATTCGAGAAATTCAGAAGCCAGAACAAGACACAATAACACAATATGTAGTAAATGCTGAAGGAAAGGCACGAAGATTCGAGTGGGGCCTAGACCCTATAGCTAGAGAAAGGGTCTTACCTCAACGACTCCAAACCTATGACAAAGTAGTAGACACTGCCTTAGATAGGAAAGTGGTTGATGCAAGGAGGATTTGGAACAAAAGGAAAGAGAGTCAATCATTTGTAGGACCCCGAAGAAACCAAAAGGGAAATGTGGCACAAAAACCTTATTCCAGACTACCACCACAATAACCACAACAACAAAAATTGAAGAAAAGTTTTCAGGAAAGACTAGTAAGGCTGATCCAGTGCTATCATTGTCAACAGATGGGACATAGGAGGTTTGAATGTTCCCAGCAGGACAGAGATCAAGAAAAACATTTAAGACAACAACCATGGGTAATTAAGCCAATGACTGCTGAGCAACAAAATTTCAAGGTGAACCTAGCCAAATTAGCACTTTATGATAAGGGAACACAAGGTAAACAGAGGCGTAATGAAGAATGGAGGAATATGATGAGGAAATGTTGCAAGTGTGGCCAACCAGGACATTATAAGAAGAAGTGTCCTCAACTCGCTAAATCAGGATATCAGGTAAAAGGAACGGGAGCAAACACGCAAGGGATTAGCGGTCAAAAACCAGGGATAAATATAACAAGCTGGTCGAGTATGTCAGTGGATAGGAAACAACAAGAGGTCTAGACCCAACAGTAGTTAGGGGCCAATCGGCAGAGCATTCACACTACAAGCAGAAGAAGATCTCACCGTGCCGCATCCAAGGGACAAGTAAGGTGCCGCAAGCAAGCTGGAAGAACTGCAAAGAGGGCTTAAGGAAAGTAAAACTAGGATAATAGTTAGGACCTTCTTTGAAGGACTTTTTGTAATTCGCGCAGAAGGTGTAAATTCTTCTTAATTAATCCATGTCTTGGTACTTTACACTCATCTCATAATTCTTAAGTACATGTTTTATCCATCCCATCCCTCGTAACTATGCTATATCGGACCATTAGAACTTGTATGTGGACCCTTGGAAATTGAATGTATGACAATTCTTGACTCCTGAAGAACAAAGATACCCAACATCAACCTCATCCTAGAAATAGATTTGTTACCTAAACCTTAGCTATTCTCTAAAGTTGCCAAATGAAGGAAATGACTTACCCATCCAACAAAATGCTTTTATTATTTAAGGGGGATAGATTAATGATGCAACAAATCAACCAACACAATGGGAAGTGTAGATTGCCACATCAGGAAATTGGCAAAACAAGCCCTCAATCGGAAGCAGTAGCGTCATTACCCTTGTAGTCAACAGTGCAAGAAGCGCGGGAGATTAGCTTATCTCCTTAGTCATTAATCAGGGAGGAATTCAATTCAAAACGCTATTATTAGAAGACCAATGGCGACTCTAGACAGAACGAAGAATAACATAAAAAGAGAAGATGATCTGAATGATTAAAAAAAAACAAAAAAAAAAAGCACTAGGACGTAATTACCCACAACAATTTCGAGGACGAAATTTATTTAAGGGGGATAGATTGTGAGGCCCCTGACTTTTTTTAAACCTTATTAGGTCCCTAAATTTTGAATTATTATAATAAAGCCCTTAGTTCATCGATTAATCGCAAATTAAGCCCTAGGACTGAAAACGCATCACGGGCAAATCCATACAAACCCTAATCGATCCTGGAAGCTTAAAAATCACTTCTAACACTCTAATATATTAATTACTTAACTCTCAAATTTTAGATTAATCGCTCTAAACCTTAACTTTCGATTTTTACAGTCATCGTTCGGTTATTTATCTTTAAATTCAAAGCAAGATAATACAAACTGAATTATTTTACACTTGGAATAGATACTTTCATTGAACCCAAGCCCTCACATTTTTATTAAATCACAAATTAACCCCAAACAAGTACTATTATATATTATATATATACACTTAAATCTTTTTTAATAATATATTTTACAAACTCCAAGATTTGTACAAAATATATATATATATATAACATGTCCATCAATCCACCATCACATGGCTAGCCATCATACCCCCCCTAGACTATAATCATTGTACTTTAAAATCTTTTGAAATCTTGGAGCAATAATAACTTTGGTACCTATAAAGATTTTCTATATTTATGTGTGTACTTCTAACTAGAAGGTATTTACATTAGTCCTATACCTAACTAGATCATAATTAAATACATCATTAAGGTTCCAATCCTCCTCATTTCATTACATTTAATGTGAAGCCCCGGAAAAATATATTTGAATTATTTCCTTAAAGCTCCTTAGTTTCTTAAATTATTTCGAATCTTGTCGGTTAGCATTTTTAATTTTTATCGGAACAAGAATATCCTAGCCTAATTAGGTTCCTTAGCCTAATTTAATTTAATTATACATAAGTAAGGTTCCAATACATGAGTTTAATTCCAACCCCTCACTTCTTTATTTAAATTCTAAATTTACCCCAAACTAGTATTTGTACCTTGTACCTTGAAGTACCATCAATCTTGTAATATATACGTATACACCTTGAGGAATGTGCCTAGGATATAAAATAATAACAAAAAAAAAAATCTCCCTTCACCCTTCCCTATGCCTAGCCTTCCTAGAAGAAAGTGAGAAATCAATTTCTAAGGAACATCATCATGAACTTCTAGGAAAAACCACCAACCTAGTACCTAGACCTAGGGTGCTAATTCCAAAACTAGTTCCCTTTTAACTAAGTGTTGCCTAAATCATTGACCAAGCCTCCCAAATCCCTTCCATTTCCTTGGAATCCAAACAAATCCTAACCTTTCCATCCATTTCCAACTAAGGGACTTTTTAGACTTTTTGCCTCAAAGGTTTGTCTATAAATACCAACACACCCCCTAGCTTGCAAACACACATAACACACTCACCCACACACATATTCAGTTAGAAGGAGGGAGGAGAGCAAGAGAGAAAGGAGTCTAGAGAAGAAGAGGAAGGGAGAAGAGAGCATTCTTGTGCAAAATTAGCAAGTAAGCCACAAACACAACTTCTTTTTTATTTTCCTTCTTTCAATACATGTCTCTAAATAATGTGTTTCAGATCTGTCATTAAAGAGTTCTTATGTTAAAAATACTAAGATTTGAGTATTGATCCCACCTCTCTTGTACTTTCCCCTTTTTGGCACAAAACCATCCTCTTTTATTACCAATCTCTCAACTTTCCAAGGCACACTTTCAAGCAAACTTTCTGAGTAAATACATGTTAGTTAGCATGTTTTCTTCACAAAATAAATGAAAACTTTCCCTTGGTGGAACCCTTTTCTCACAAATCTTCATGTTTTGGACAGTCTACCTTAGAATCTGTTTTTGCAGCCCACTTTCAAAAATTCCATAAAAATGTACAAAAATATTCTGGACCTCTATTTTATGTCAAAACCTTCCTTAAGGAGTTAGATTTCAACTAAAATTGTTTTCATCGAAAAACATTAAGCGGTTTGCAATAAATTTCAACTAAAATTGTTTTCATCGAAAAATATTAAGCGGTTTGCAATAAAATCAAGTTTTCGTAACAGTCGACGGATCTGGATAGATTCTGGACAGCACTGGACCATTTTCTAAATAACTTAAAATCTGGAAAGGTAATCCCATTTCCGAAAAATGTTCTAGAAACTAGATCAATTTCTCTACGAACCATAGGAAGACCAAGCCCGGTGGAAGATCTAAAATAGTCCTTTCATTTTAATCTTTATGTGATGCTAAATCTGGAAAATTTGTTATGGATGGACGTTTTATGCCCTTGTATTCATAAAAATGATTATTAGCTTATGATCATAGCTTGGCATGATATTGTATGTGTTATGTTATGTCCTTTATCTTCTTCACCTTATGGATACATGCTTGTGTGGACATTTTTATCTGGTTAAGTTGTCTAACCTTGATGTAAAATATCTAACTCAACGGGAAACCAAATTAGGAGGGTATTGGGTTTTCGAGCACTTGAGTCTTGAAAATATGATAATATGTGATATATGGATAGTTGGGATGCGTTCCCTATTCGAAAGTTAAAGTCTTGTGCGAGTGGTTTTCGGAACCCTTGAACAGAGCGGTTGTATTCGGACCCTAGGTAGCTTGGTGTAAGGAGGGATTCGGGCAAGGCCCTATTTCAACCATCTATTTTGAGGCCCTGCGGTTGGCGCTACACGGTATATAACCATTGGTAGGCATCCGAGGTTAGTTCTGCAACAAAGCAGCAAAAGAGGGGGCATACCGAATAATCCGCATCCGATTCTTGTGGTTGGGAGGACGAAATCTCTTTGGGGGATTTCTAGTTTACTAACATCTGACCTAACTCTTTACTTATTTATTTGAATACCATTCTTTACTACTTGATGTTATAATTGTGATTGTGTATTGGACTGGGAAAAAGGGACGGGGTGTGTGTGTTTGTTTATTGGGCATTCAAAGCTCCCGGCGTATCATGCCAGGTGACGAAGTGGAACTTATAGCTAGAGACGTCGAACCTAAAACCTTTGAAGACTTTTGGCTATCCTAGAATATTAAAAGTTTCCTTTTGGATATTTTGTAAGACTCATTTGAAGTTTAAAACTTTCTTTTTGGGATGTAATGTAATGGAACAATCTTTTGAATCAAGTATAATTGTGGTTGTTATGTATTTATATTCTATGTATGAACCTTATCGTTGCTTATGAGACCTTGTGTCAATGCCTTGTAAGATCTGTCAAAAAGGTAGTGCGCTGCCTAAGAAAGCTGGACTTAGAAGGGCGGCTCTTTGACGCCTCCGGCGATCTGGGATCTTACTTGGTTATTGGCCATAGGACTTACTAGTGACTCTCGCTTGACTGCAACCTATAGTGTAGAATCGGGGCGTCACAGTTTGCCTTTGAACATGTTAAGTAGTATCTCTAGAATCAGCCTATGTTGTCGCCGCTAGAGCTGGAGAAGCCTTTGATTCTGTACTTGTCAGTAACAGACACGACCATAGGATGTATAATCGCTCAGTAATCTAAAGATAGGGTGAAGAAAGACATTTACTACTTGAGCAGGAAAATGCTAGATTATGAGACCCGTCTCCTTTAGAGAAAGTTGCCTAGCCTTGGTATGGGCTACCAGGAAGTTGAGGCACTACTTGTTAGTTCACTCTGTAATCCTGATTTTGAGATTAGATCCCATCAAATATCTCTTTGAGAAACCAGTGCTTACGAGTAGGTTAGCTCATTGATTGCTTTGTCTCTCCGAATTTGATCTCAAGTATGTCACCCGCAAGTTAGTAAAAGGAAGAGCTGTAGCGGAGTTCCTAGAAAACCACTCAGTAGAAGGAGATGAGGCAGTGGAATACTTGTTCCCTGATGAAGACATTCTGTAAGTTGAAGAGGAAACTTAAACAATGTACTATGACGGAGTGTCCAATCAGTACGGTTATGGGATAGGTGTGTTGCTGATAGCACCCGACGACTCTCATATACGTTTAGCCTTCAAACTCCAGTTCCAGGTGTCCAATAATGAAACATAATATGAAGGGTGTATTGCTACTTTAGAAGCCGTCCTAGAACTAGGGGCAATAAGGTTGGATGTCATCGGGGACTCGAACTTGGTTGTTTCTTAAGCAAATGGAGGCCGGAAAGTCAAAGAAGAGAAGATGAAGGTTTACCACCAGACCTTGGGTGTTCTGATTCCTAGGTTTGAAAAACTGACATTCACACTCTATTAAGAGAGAACAACCGGTTCGCTGATGCTTTAGCAACTCTATCTTCCATGGTAGACATCCCACTTGGAGTCCGGATGCGTCTGATTATCATTGAATAGAAATACATACTGGCTTATGAAACTGTTGCTGCGATAGATGAAATGGAAGACAAAAAACTTGGTATTACGATATTTAGAACTTCTTTGAAAAGGAGATGTATCCATCAGGGGAAAATGCCAAGGACAAATGGGGAATACGGCGTATGGCCGTCCAATTTATCATCTGTGGGAATGCATAAAATGTGAGTGGAGGAAGAGGAATCAAAGCGCCTTATGAAGGCTATCCACGGTGGAGAATGTGGGGTGGATATGAATGATGTGATGTTAGCCTGGAAGATCCTCAGACAAGGCTATTATTGGTCCACCATGGAGGAGGATTGTATTGGTTTTGTGCGGCGATGCCACAAATGTCAAATTCATTCCAATCGCATGAATATTCCATTGTTAAAGCTTTACAACATGACTTCGCCATGGCCTTTCTCAGTCTGGGGAATCAATGTTATCGTGGTGGTCTCGCCAAAAGGGTCGAATGTGCTCAAGTATATCTTTGTGGCAATTGATTGTTTTACAAAGTGGGAATAAGCTTAGTCTTATGCCGGCTTGAAGGCATCGCTTGTGGCCAAATTTATCAAAAAAAATATCATCTGCCGGTATGAAATTTCAAACAAGATCATATCAGATAACAGCTCACACTTTAAGAAAGATGTGATAGACTTGTTGGAGAAATACAATGTGGCTTTTCATAAGTCATCCACATACTGGTCACAAACCAATGGAGCTATTGAAGCCACCAATAAGAATATCAAGAACATCTTGCAGAAGATGGTTGAGACCTACAGGAACTGGCCAGATAAACTACCATTCGCACTTTGGGGCTACGGAACCTCAATCTGGACGTCTATAGAGTAACCCCTTATTCTCTCGTCTATAGGATAGAAGTCATTTTGCCAATTGAAATTGAAGTCCCGTAGCCACGACCCTAGGGGCAAGTTCAGACCCAATTGGACTGGTCCTTACATTATCAAAGCTATCTGGTCAAGTGGGGTGGTTATTCTCATGGACCTAGATGGCTTGGAATTTTCACAGCCGATCAATATGGACAAGTTGAAGAAATATAACCCCTGAGAGGCTCGCTAGGCCGAAAACCCAAAACGGCGACCTAGGCAAAAGTTAGAGCATGAAAAATTAGAAATAAAGAAAAACTGAGCTCGTAAGGTTGAAAACCCTAAAGGGCGACGTTGGCAAAAGTTAGAATGCAAAAGGATAGAGTTAATACTCTAGTGAACCTGAACCGAACTACGTAAGGCTTGATTCCCATCTTTAGGATACGTAGGCAACTTCATCCTGAAGCTCGGCTGTAACTATCTCCAACTCAACTGTCCTGTCCGTTTTTCTGATTAGGTCATCTTTGTTTATCATCTGTTAGTTTGCTAGTGATCTTCATTTTTTGGAAGAAGAGCGGGTTACAATGCAAAACAATAGTGGTATGCAATTAGGGGCAGCTATGATTTGCCGATTTGGGTTGTACATCTTGAAGATCGATTCTGTGCGTGTTAGTAGTGATCATTTTCGAAAATGGTTTTGAAAAGTTTGAATTAAAGTTGATTTTGCTAAAAATTTTAACTTTTACAACTTAGAACATTTTTGGGACCAAAAGGAAAATTTTTAGAGCTCACAACTTTAATTCTATTGATTTCAACACAAATACATTCTCCAACTCTTTGATACAAATCAAAGTTGCTTTTACATCATAAAACTTGAAAAAGAAATGTCAAAGCAATAAACTAGGGGGCATAGGCGAGTTAGGTGCTCCTGCGTCCTCTGCTCGTGCTTGCGGAAGCTTTTGTAGCCAAAGTGGGCCAGGCTTATGCCTCATCCTCGAGCCAAGCCAAGCCAAGCACTTGCCAGAAAGGGCATAACTGAAACTAGGGGCAGGGCTAGAAGCTCTCTCATCCTCCAGGCAGCAAGGTACCTAGCCAGGTGTGAAGCACGAATCAGGAATGAAGCCGAGCATTCTACCCCTTCCTCTGGGTAGGTCTGATCATGTGCAAACTGGCGTCTGAACCGGAAGGGAAAGTAGAACACGCAGTGCGTAAGGCCAATCAACTATATGCCAGGCTGTCGAGTCATGCTGTAACTTATCTCAGTTAGATTGAGCTAGGGGCAATGCCAAGCTATGTCAGATGCAGACCTGCTACACATCCAGTTGCACCACCATCCCTCATTGGGAAAGTCCACTAGTCGTTGGCGGAAGAAATAAACTCGAGCTGAATACTCAGAGCAAGGGTCCACCACCTTCTGCTTATCTATGAGCTATACCTGGGAAGGGATGAAAAGTAAGAGATATTAAATAATAGAGAGATATGCGTGGAGAGAAAAAGTGAAGAAAAGGCTTTGAGAGAAAATAGAGCATGAGTGCCGAGAGATGTGCGAGGCATATATCAGAAAGGGTGGGAAACAATACCTGAAGAAGTTGTGGGCTCACCGTAAATCTGGTGGTCTCTCACCGATGAAACGCATCTAGGCCCATCAGGGTCTCGGCCAGCGTCAAACCGATGCAACTCTTACCTTCTTTCAGACATTGGGCCACTTCGATCAACTGAATTATGGTTCTGCTATAACTAAGGGCAAGAAGGAAATACGCAAGTATACATTAATAGAGGGCATGTTGTCGAAAATCTCACCAGAGAGCGTCACATTTGTCACCAATGTCAGAAAATCGATGAATCAAGCTGGGTATATCTAGCTCTCCGTTGTGGGCCAAAGATTGAACTTCGTGCAAAGTGAGCCCACACATCCGTCCCAAAGCCTGGGCGTGACCAAAATAGGGCTGAGGCATGATTTCCTCGTCGCACAAGGTTTTCGTCAATGCTCGAAATTCTTCAAGAGTCGAGCACATTTCCTGTGTTCCAAAGCGAAATACATGCGTAATCGGGTCCCAACATTGGGCCACGACATGGAGAAACAGAAAGTAAATTGGAGTATGGCTTAACGGAAAAAGTGCGTTTATGTCGAAACCTCAGAAATTTACCTTTTCTGTGTCGTCTAAAGTGGCTATCCAATCCGTGAGCTTCTCGGCAAGAAATATCTCCATTTGTGGAAGAAACAGCAACGAAATGAGGTTGTGGTGGAGAAATCACGAAAAAGACCTTTTGTAGAAATATGGTTGTGAGTGGAAGCCAGCTATCAACTGTCTGGTGGATTCATCACAAGTGGAGGCAAGCCACTTTTAGTGGCCAACCACCCACCTTTTTTGGCCCATCGTCCACTTGTGGGTCTGACAGTTTTGGTAGTCTGGATTTGTCTTGGTCGTTGTGTTTTGAGATCTTGTTTTGAGTCTTTTGGTTTTAGCAAGTATGTATATCTGTGTTTGAGTTGTTTTTGCTTTGTGTATTGAGTTGTATTTTGTATTTTGGTCGTTGGTCTGCTTGTTACCCGATTAAGAACATCATGCCGATACAAGTTTTCATTTCATTTGTTGGTTTCAAATCCAACTCCATTTTCCTTTTGCAAATGTGGTGCTTATGATGCAAAAACAATAACTCTTTTCATAGAACTGCAGGGTTTTCCCCCGATCATACTTTTTTTTTTTTTTTTTTTTACAAAAGAGAGTACAAGTTTTCAAAAGCAAAAGCAAAAGCCTATCTAAAGCTATACATGTGCTGAACTACCAAAACAAAAGAAACTAAGCAAAAAGTACAAAAATCGGCGCCAATCATCTCAAGCCCTCTTCATTCTCTTCCTTGGAGGGGACTTAGGGGCATTGTCTTCGTCAGCACCGCTATTAGAATTTGTCTTTGAGCCAGTGTCGATCTCATCATCTCCACTCCCTGCCTCAGAGCCAGCCGCGGCATCATCTTCGTTCCCTGACCCTGAGTCAACATCATCATCCCTACTCTCAGATGACTCAGAATGTCAGCTCACTGCCTCCTCAGAGCTGCGGGTCTCGGTATTATCTTTGCTCAATACGGGCTCATACTCGCTGCTCTAGCTCCGAGCACCCATGCCTCTCCATCGACCTTGGCGATCATCTCGGCCACGTGTTGGGGCCTGTTTACCTCTCCTTCTTACTGCCAGAGGAGTTGCCGTTGGTGCCACTACTGCTGGTGTCCTCAGTACAGATGGGATTTGGAAAACAATTTTCGACATGTTAGATACAGTGTAGACATACGGAATGAGTGAAAAAGGTACAGTATGAGTATAATGTGTCAGTGCTGTAAATCAGTGCAGTGTGGAGTGGTGCAAATGTTACAGTATATGTATCAGTGCACCAGTGGGAATGTGATAGTGTGGTGCACAATAGCGTGAGATAGCAATGAAATATATGTGGAAAATAAAAAAGACACCTAGATATCATGGAGATCAAGCAACGTCTCTCTCCTCTACACCATGCCAATCAGAGAAGTAACCAGTTGGAGCAGGCTCTCTGTGTACTCAGTCGGTGCCTGCAAGTGCATTTGAATGATTAGTATCAGGAAGAATTAATATCTTGAAAGGGAGAGTTCAGTTACAAGCTATAAAGTTTGGTTCATACCCAAGGCGTATCACAGGCTTTGACATATGCATGCCCTACCTCGGGTGGCTCTATCAGGATCTGATAGGCTGACCTGGTCGGTCGCCAACATGTAAGTGTAGTGGGAACCACTGGACAACCAAAAACCTGTCTACCGGGAGGGGCCCTTCCAATATTGGCCTCGGTCTCCTAGACAGCCTCACCCACTAAGAGAGCACCTGCTGCATCACCCATGTGAACGCCTATCAAAGAGGGTATGAGATGAGTCTGGATGAAAGTCGCATAATCGCCCTATGTTTTGAACTAGTCGGCATCCAGCCCCATCATAAACTGAATAATGCCCCCAGCCAGGAGGCTATCAGTTGTCCTCATGGATGTTGGAGGTGGCATAGGAATGACTAGGACAGGTGAGCCCAGAGTCTAGCGTATGAAACGCTCAGCCAAGAACCAGGTTCGGTAAACTGGGACCTCTAGCAAAATTTAGAATCGAGATGTGGCTCAAGCCCCGGCGTATTGGTCCCTCACCCCAGCTGGCATCACCTCCCAAGGCCGCCACATGATCTACGAACAGAGAATGTACAGATTGTTAGTTGTCGTCAGTTGTCGAAATATAAATCCGAACAGTAGTAAAGCAAAAATGATTGTGAGTTTCAAATTACCTCATCGGCAATCACCGTATCAAAATATCGGTGGTAGAAGACGAATGTCATGTCGTCGTGGCTCCGACGTTGGCAGCAGTTGTCATATCGCCGTGAGTAAGGCATGGTAGGAGGGATCTCATCCACTAGCTATGGAGCCAAAGTTGGGAAATAGGCATAAACCTATAATTGCAAGGAAAGTGCAAAACAGAAAGCACAAGTTGTGTACAGATAAAAAACAGAAAGTGCAAAGCAGAAAGCACAATGTGTCAAAAAAAAAATGCGAAAGTAGAAAGGTGAGGTGCATACCTCCTAGGCTCTCCAATTGCCTCTGACCCGTTCTCTCCTCATGTGGGAAGTGGAGCTCATATAGCCATAGAGTGTGGCGATGCCAGCTCTACCTGAGTTGTAGAACCAGACTCAGGACAAGGTCACGAGGGCGCTTAGTAAGTACAAGCCTACGGTGTTCCATCTATTTCGCGAACAAGCTAGTACTGAGGAGGAACATCAAGAAGCCCCAGAAATACTACTCTACCTCCTTCGGTTTCTCAGGCTCACTTCCGCGGAAGTGCTTGGAGAACCAGCTGTACCTCACTATCGTTGGCCTGTATAAAGGTGGGCACTCTCCAAGTAGGTAGATCCAAGATGCCTCTCACTCGCCCATATCCATATCGAAGGGGATCGGATCACCCCCTACTTCTAAGCATGTGATCATGGAGAAATCACAAGGAGTCATTGTCATCTCCCCAGCGGAAGAGAGGTGGAAAGAGTTGGTGGTGTCCTACCACCTCTCCACCAATGCTCCGAGAAGAGCCCAGCTCGCCATGTGTCATGAGTTTCCGGTGCAGAATAGGTCGAAGTCGGCCTTGTCAACAAGGTCACGAAACTCCGGCAGGAGCTCAAAATACCAGTCTCTCGCTGTTACAGCCCCATACCCTTGTATGAATGGGAGTCCCCATGTGGCAAACAAAAAGAATTCCGATGAAAGACAAAAGAACATTCGAATAAAAGGCAATGTAAGAAATACAGTCAAATGAAAGGCAAGAAAGCATGAAAATAAATTTTGTACCTCGGAAGCGCCGTAGAAAAGGTGGAAGTGAGGCTCTCTCAGCAAGATGTCCTCTAGCATACCACCAGTAAAATTGTCAAAACGAATCAAGCCTCCAGTCGCCAACATATGCATGTGAGGATGATAAGTCACTGGATCAAAAGGCCGTATCCTCAGTGGTAGTGGCTCAAGCTCAAGTCTTGAAGCAAACTCTGCCTCAAAGTCAGCTGCAATGCCCTTCGCTGCCTTACCGAATTCGGCGACCACCGGCTCCTCTACAATGGTAGGGGGTGACAGTGGAGGTGGAACCTCAGGACGAGGAACATCATCCGCCATTTGGAAAGTGGGTAAAAAATGAAGAAAAATAGGGAAAACTTGGAAAAAGTCAACCCTAGGAGAGAGAAAATGGGAGAAAAAGTCAAAACCCAGGAAAGTTCACAAAACCCAAGAGAAACTCGAGGGAAATGAGCCTGAAGTGGTGAAAATGCAAAAAAATTGACGAAAACAAAATCTGATCGGTTCAAAGTGTAGAGAATCAAAGAGGGTTTACGAAAAAAGTTTGAATGGGGCATTGGAAAATGCGTATAAAGCACAAATTTAGAGAGAGAAAGAACCTAGAGAGAGAGAGGGAAGGATTTCAAACTTGGGTGAGTGAGGAAATGAGGTGTGGTGATGCGTATATAAAGTCCCGAGGCAAAATGTCATTTTTGCCCCCGTTTTTTCATTAGTGGCCGACAGGTGGCTAGCGGTCTTCATTTGTGGCCTAGTGTTGTTTGGTTCCTCCTTTGCCTAGCAATGTATGGGAGGTTCTGTTTTGGGACTAGATTGGTCTTTGAGGAGCTTGAAACTGTGTTCCGACGCGCGAGCATTCTCCACTTGCTAATATGAACATGGTGTATCCTTTTTTAGCATGTTACATAGTCTCTGTGGGGCAAGTCGGAGGTTGTTGCCGAACATCACTTTTGTTCATTTTGTCAAATTACATATTTGTTCTCTTCTGTTGGATAGAATGTGCATTTTCACAAATATTTAGGTTGCACGCATGTCGTGCATCATTCATGATTCATGCATAGAATATGCTTTCAATCTTGGCATAGAGCATGTTTTCAATTAACATCTTACGTCGATTGTCTATCATGCATGGAACATGAGTTGTCACTGTATTGATTTGTAATCTTGTTCACTTTGTGCATCTATCGTACTTGTTCACTTTGTGCATCTATCGCACCTGTTGACCTCGTGCATCTATTGCACACTTCACTACATTGTGTATTTACGGTACAGTCTCGTACCTTTTGCTTTAATCTCAGAATGTGTGAAACGCGATCCTGAGTGGTTTTTCTCCTCTTCTCATGATTTTAGCGTGATTAGAGTATCTCAGGAAGCGTGAAATGCGACCCTGAGCAGTTTTTATCTCGAGACATGTGAAACGTGCCCCCGAGTATTTTTCTTCTCTTCTAACGATTTTCAGCGTGATTAGAGTATCTCAGGATGCGTGAAACGTGACCCTAAGTGGTTTTCTTCTATTCTCACGATTTTAGCATGATTAGAGTATCTCAAAACGTGTGAAATGTGACCCTGAGCAGTTTTTCTCTCCTTTGCTCATGCCTTCGACATGGTTAGAGTGTGTGTTTTTAGTTCTTCTCACGTGGAACCTATTTCGATTTAAGCTTGAAGCTCATTCATTCATATGTTGTTATCTTGTTATTTCTTATTGCATCTATTATTGCTTATTGAATCATCTTACATGATCATGAGTTTTCAAAATAGCCGGCTTTGTGGAGCGTGTGAGTCTGACTTTCAAAGTATTTTTCATGCATATCATTTGCATCCTGTCCTAAAACTACACTAGTTTGATTCCCTACAAAGGGATACATAGACAGCTTGCGGGCTCAACCAACTTTATTTATGTCTTGATTGTTTGATCAAGTCTTACGGCCTTGTCAAAATCGGTTGTCTTCAGGCTCTGACATTCACTCATGTCATGTTATCACTTCGAGCTCTGTCAAAGAGAGGCAACTGTAGACACCCAATTTTTTACGGCCCTTAAGTCTTGGGTGCCACTGATTGATCACTCAATGTTAAATGTGTACGCTTGTCAAATGCTTGAGTTCCTCAGCAAGAAACCTCAGTTTTGAACCTTCAAACCTTGTGCCTTGTTTTGGACCAAAGTAGTGGTTTTTCAGGCCTGTGCCTCCAGGGACCTGCCGACCATTAGTGCAAAAACTCAGATATTTTCTACCAGTTGTCCCCTTATGTGCATGGACCATTCCGGCTGTATGTATACATATATTTTCGAGATAGACACATGGTTTTCTATATATAGATGACCTCCCCTCTTGGTTTTAGGGTTAAAAAAATTGAGGAGTGAGAAAATAATTTTGGAAGAGCAAAATTTTCTCTCTCTCTTGCAACTTACATAGCCTTTGCTCAAACACTTTAAACCAAACCTAGAGAGTCCTTTGTTGAGGTGATTTAGGCTTGAATTTTAGCTCTTGAGGCACTTGAGAGTGTAAAATTGGTGGTTTGTAACTCAAGGGTTCATTCATTTTCAAGTGGTATACCTTCTAGTGCTTTTTTTACCATCTTTACACTACTTGTTTTCTATCATTTCTTGCTGTTTTTGAGCTGTTTATTGCCTGTGCTTTTGGGCTAAAACTTATGGTTTAAGGCCATTAAAAGGTAGAGGGGTTGATAACCCTTATTTGAACCTTGTTTCTAAGGCCTTTGCCCTTATGTTTCCCATCTTCTCATCACCTTTTTTTTTTTTTTTGAGCTTTTTACGACTGATTTTTAGAGGTTTTTCAAAAGAAAAAAAAATCATGCTTTGATGTCCTAAAAGTGGAGGGGTTAGCCTCCCCTCCTTGTGCTTGTGTGCAAGTTTTAATACCTCAATATTTGCGCTAGTTGTTTTAGTTGTTTTTATCTTAATTCCAGCACTTTTTTGACTGTTTTTGGACTATTTTTATGAGCAAGTTTCATTCATTCTTTGTATTGTAGGCTTGTAGTGTAACAATCCTCAAAGGTTTGGTGGTTTAGGCCTTAGCCACCAACCTATTTGAGTTGATAGTGTTTATTTCTTGCTTTCCATACTTGTATTCATTTCTAATCGCATCTGCAACCTCCCTCCGTTCTTGCCTTTTTTCTTTGCTTTGAGATTTGTTTCAAACTAATTGCTTGTTTAGGCTTGAGATAGAGGTATTGTGCTTAATGGTTTAATCCCATTGGGGCTTCATTACCAACGGTATAACATCTCTCTCATGCCTAAACCAGCCCTTGGTTTGATACTTCCCTCCTTTAGTGGACTTAAAGATCATTATTGAACTAGATGAATTAAAGAATGGATGGTAATTGGAATAAAGTAATAAAATTGGAACTAAAAGTGATGTAAGCTAATAAGGTTTTGTGTTCAATCGGACGTTAATTGAACACATGGAAACTTGGGTCATTTCATACTTGCTAGTGATGAAATGGTTCAAGTTTCCAAGGTCAACCACTTTCCTTGATCAATCCATGATAGGAAGGAGGTTTTGTTGGTCTTTTGTTATTCAATTATTGAAATTATGTCCCTCGGTTCATAAGTCATCATGCAATGAGATTGCGTCGATTAATGGTTTACGAATCAAGCCTACCCCTCATTTGACCCATTTGCTGATAACAAGAAGCAGGGTAGACAAACATCCCCTGAGAATACTCATGTTTGTGCTCTGTTTGTCCTCTGTTGCTGCAGGAAACAACCAACATCAATGGCCGGTAGGCCACTTTTACTTGACGACAACCCACTATTAGTGGTCTTCTGGCCATTACTTTTGGGTTGCCGAGCACTTTTCCAGCCAGGCAGTGTCCTTTTCCCAGCAGTGCAGAGTAGAAGCTGAGGTGAAAAAACAGTGCAATTTTTCAACTGTGCAACAGAGGTATTCTGGCAGCAAAATAGTGGGCTTTTTTGGGTGGAAATCCGCGTGCATGCTTAAGCATTCCTCCTTTCCCGGGGCTGATTAGTTAAAGTAGTTAATTACTTAGCTTAGTTATTTCTTTGGTTGTATTCACGTTGTTATTAATTAGTGTAATTAATTAGTTAGTTCCAATTTGTAATAATTAGCTAGAATAATTAATTGTGGTATTATAATAATTAGCTAGCATTGTTAGTTTGTTTAATTCGGTTTGTAATAGTTGTCTAATTAGGTAATTAATTAGCTAGTTCATTCATTCTAACCCTCCTGCGTGAGGGCCGAGCTTGTAATAATGTGTATGTCTTCCAACACCACGTCTTTCTCCCTTTTATTTACTTGCTTATAATGGGTAGTTTAGAACAACATGTTTCTTTTAGCATATTCCATGTTTGCATCCACTTGTCTTGCATGCATCGAGGCTCGATTCATCATTCTAACAAACCATTGTAGTATACATACTTTGTTGAATATGTGTTTAAACCGCATGCTATCAAATTGACTCACATGACATAATTAGCAGCTGAGCCTATTAGTTACATATCGCATATGTCGCATTAGTCATGTCGTATTAGTTAGGAGCATGCATGTTTTCTAAGTCTCTTGTTTCTTTTAGGCTTGCCTTAGAGTATAAGGTAAGCATTTTTGTGCTTTAGCATATTGTATAAGTGTGATTGTTGCCATGTCTAGTATGTTTTCCATGAGGCTAAGTGCTTAAGTGATAAATTGCTTGAATACCTGTGGATGAAAGCTAATTGCTTGAATTGGAATAATTTGAGTAATGTTCATATGAGATCACTTTTTCAAGTGGTACATATTTGAAACAATCTTCAAAAAACATACATGAGTCGAAGTGTTCCAATTTTCGCAAATTAGTCTATAATTATGTGTGCATCACATAGTAATGTTAGCCTAATAATTGGAACAAGAGCATATAATGTAAATAAGATTCACATCATGATAAATGGAGGCCGATCTTTGATCGGGGAGTGGGGGTTCTCAATTCATGACCTTCCTCTCTCGTACCTAGATTCCCAAGCCGATACAATCTTGGTGATGATGAACACATGGCTTTTGGCACGAGTCATGGGTTTCTAAATTTCCCAAAAAATTTAGGTGGCAACTCTATTCCTCGCAAAGCAGTCTATTTTTGGCATCTTGTTTCAAAATTGATTTTCCAAAAGATTTGTGGGATTTGGACTATTTGGTGTTTATTTATTTCACATTGCACTTGTGAGATCAGATTCAGAATTGTGGGAGTCTGAATTGTAGGGCTAGTCGTATTCGAAAGGAGCACGAGAAGTCATGCTACAAGCCCACATAAGAAGAAATGGCCTGGGGCCTAGCGTAATACAGAACGACCTTGGGCCTAACATATCAATAGTTGTTTGGAACATTATAGGGTAGATGGAACATCGCCAAGTCTCCATCACCCTTGACCTTAGGCCATGTGTCATAAATAATCCATATCAATAGCTGTTTGGAACATTATAGGGTAGATGGAACATCGTCATGTCTCCATCTCCCTCGGCCTTAAGGCTGCGAGTCATAAGTAGTTCACATTATAACGGCCTCGGGCCCATCATTCATAACAGAAACAAAACGATCTCGGGTCTATTTCATATGCCATTGTTCAATCATTCCAATTATTCCAATCACAACACAACGTATATAACGTATGCCATTCATGAGCAAAAACATATATAAATCATAATCACAATATGTAAATAAAGCATATCATTACACTACTATTACTCATTGTGATGTGGTCATGCAACGGTCCCTTCCAGTACGTGACCTACACATGGCACACAACTTGTAAGTAATTCACTTTTCCTTAGACTTTTCTCTTTAATCATTTGTTTGATTCGTTTAATTCCTATTCAATTGTAAGCATTTCAAAAGGATCAAATATACACATTAACAGATTCAGAGGGTCAAAAAGAGTAAAAGAAGTTGACTGAATTTTTCCCCATTGGCCGCACGTATGGAAGTCCCCCACCACACGTGCAGAGAGGTGTACCGTAGGTGTGGCTCTGCAAGTGCTTTTATTTCAGATTGCTCAACTTGCCTCTACCGTTTTCCACACCTGCGGCTGTGCATCCCGAACATGCGGCCATGAGCCCCGCATGTGCGGTTCTGGGCTTTATTTATGCAGTCTGAAATTCATCAAAAATCAAGCTTTCCAAAAAAATTTCTAAGGTTTAATAGAAGCAAATTCACTTCAACATCGTGACATGTGAACATAATTAACATAAATCTCAAGCTCAACTAGATCATAACTCATTTTAATGGGACATAAACAACTCAATTTGCCACATTTCTTTCATTTTTTCATCTTTTCATGGTCTATGAAAACATATACAAACATATAGACATATATGAGTTCAAAGCTTCATCTTTTCGTGGTCTATCAAAACTTATACAAACATATATACATATATGAGTTCAAAGCATGCAAACACTAAAGATTAGAAGGTAATTCCTCTCAAGCTAACTTAAAATACAAGGATCAATTCTCAATCAAACAAATACAATGAATCTTTACGACTTCCATGGATGTTTACTTAAGCAAGATGAGTAGTTCCAAAACGCTAAGTTATATGAGTGTAAAAAAACTTCATTTTAGGACTTGATGCTAATCAATTGAAGAGAGATTTAGGGTAGTTTAGTTGGTTTATACATACCTTGAACCCTATTCTTTAAATCCCCTTACAAAATCTTCAGTCTCCATGCTCTTGGTTGATCGCTTATTCCTCTCTCAATTTTCTTTTCTTCCCTTCTCTAGAAACTCTCCAGGAGATATTTTTATTGTTTGTTGAGGCTAAGTCTTCTAAGGCTCATATAAGTGACTCTTATATCTATCAAGATTTGGGTTATGAGTCTATGTTAGGTTTAATTAAGAATTGAGCTGAAATAATTCCAATTAATTTGTTACGAATCAAATTTTTACAAAACTGCATATAATGTCCTAAAAATCATGCTAATCATAACCATAAAGTCAATTTCAGTTTATCGCGCATCTGAGGCTTCCAATTTCCTATCCAAAGGTCACAATTTCAACAGATTTTCTTATAACCGATAGATACAAATTTATAAACTAGTAATTCACACATCCAAACATAGAATTTCACATCAAACACATAAACACACAAATTATGAGGTAGTTTAAGCATATGAGAGGGTTGGGTTATTACATAGGCAAAAGGCAAAGGATAATGTAGTTTCACATCCTATATATGTTCTTGTTTCAGGTGATTCTGCATAAGTGATCGAAGGGACCAACACTTCAGGATATGCAACACACGTCCAAAATATTGGATAGGGCCATGAAACTGGACCTTCAATTGTTCTCTCTACCCAACCAATGAATCCATGAAGAGGATTGATTGATGTTATGGAGCAACGATTAATGTATACAATGGAAAGATGGGCAATATCCTTTTCGGATCAAATGAGCTCTTATCAACCACTTGTCATAAGGTAGGCTAAAGAGAACATAAATTTTCTTCAACAGAGATTGGCTTGAGATAAACTGCCTATGCAAAGTAACGGACAAAATAATGGGCAAACTAATAATCAAAATCATGAGAGACCATCACCTTTGCCTCAATCATGGTATGAAGCTCCTCCTAGACCACTGATAAGTCAGAGTGCACCTTTGCCTACTAGCGAAACCATACACATTGGTGTATCTGGGCTGACGCAAGGAAATGGCATGCGAGTATTTTCCAATCCTATGTTTGAACCCACGCCTTGCACACGAGTGTTCACTAATCCTGTGTTCGAACTCACACCCGGGGGTTGGAAGGAATTTCTGCAATTGGAAGAGAAACAATGTAACGCTCTAAGGACCCATTCCACAAATTGGTTCTTGCAAGCATTATCAATATACAAGATCCAGACAAATACAATAATATGGCAATACACTCATGGCTTTCTTTCCCTTTGAACTATTCTCAAAAGAAAGTTACATAGTTGTCCCTTTACATTCCTCAAAACATTAAAATAGTTCAAAAGAAAAGAAGTAAGTCGTCAAAAATTAAATCCACCAGGGCCTTCTTCCATATCACAATGTTCTTCACAAAACTAAGACACAAAAATTAGCTTCTAAATACAATTATCATCACCACGCCTTAAGAAACCTCAACAAAATCGGCTAGCTCAATTGACATCATTACTTGAGAGGTGTCTCATCCTCAGTTCTTGAAAATTTGTTAGCTTTTGGGGTGAGCATAAGTTTAGCAGGTGATGAATTTAACAAATTATATAATCATTTGAAAGACTTATGCTCATGCAATGCAATTCATGGGAATGTAGGAAAAAGAATGTAAAACAATGCATGAGTATGCAATTGAAAAGATACTATGCTTTGAACATATCTCATTTTTCCCACATTCTCATAGGGTGGTAACTCAACCATGACAACCCTTGGTAAAAGTCAAAAATCACAACACACATAGATAAAGATTATGATATATAGAAAATAATGCCACATTTGCTAACTCTAGAAACGGCGGGGCGATGTCACCCGCAACATCACAACCTTCCACATTTGCCGACTTCATAAACGACGGGGTCGTGGATAGCCAAAACTATCAATTTTTTCACATTTGCTGGCTCCATAAACAGCGAGCTCGTGGACACCCCAAAGCATTTTCCCACATTCGTCCGAGGATATGTGTAGACAAGGCAATTAGGTAGCTTGACTCCCCAAGCAGGTACACAACTCAAATCCAACCCAACTCATTACCCAAACTCATAGGCTAATTGCCACCATACAACTTCCAAACATTTGTATAAACATAGAACCAAAAGAGATGGCAATGCAAATGATGTATGAATTTTCAATTAGTTTATGATTTCCAAAAATGAAACCACTCCGTAAAGGAATCCACCACTTCACAATATCTAAACCAAGAGTCCAACACCAACAATCATTCTCAACTCATGGTATGCATGAAAGAGAACATTTAAATCTCATACCTGCAACTCAAGTCAAATAATTACACTCAATTTCATGTTTTTGAAAACAATTGAGCAAAATCCCTTTAAAAAAAAAAGGTTTGAAAAATCGGGTTTGAGTAAAGTTAGGGATTTTCCCTTCTTAATGAAATTGAGGCCATTACTCCCCATCAACAGTGATCATCATCGATATTAAGCACAACTTCTTGCTTAGTCAAGAAACAATTACCACATGAACCCAATTATTCATCCACAGTACCACTTACTCAAAATCTATATAGATATATGTATATATATATCTATAGAAATGTAGATACAGCATGAGTAGTTATAAAACATCTCATAAGTTAGCTCAAATTGAAGATATAAAGAGTTAAAGACACCCCTACCTCGAGTTGGTATGCTATGGTGGCAATACACGCTCGTACTTTGATGTTCTAGTGAAGCAACCAGTGAAAGTGTCGATCTAGCTTTTCTTTCAACTAATCTTGGGAGATATTGGGTGGATCTTGAGTCAAGATTGGAGAAATCTATGGTTTTGTGAGCTAGGGTTTGAGAAAAGGTAAAGTTAGGGGGAGAGAGAGAGAGAATGGAAAAGTGCAAAGAAAATGACTTGGAATCACTTTCAAAATCTGCTGCCCTTGACAGGTCGCTTGAGCACAACTTCTGATCCTCGAACGTAGGACACAACTAAGTGAGTGAGCTCAAGCATAACTTCCTTCGCTTGAACGGAAAAGAACATGTCCCAGAAGTTTTGCAAAGCTAAAGTGAAACTACAGGGAGCATGCATTCTACACTTGAGTGACAACTTCTTCGCTCAAGCGGCCCCCGCCTAGAAAGTTGGCATTTACTGGGAACTAAAGATCTATGCTTAAGCAAGAAAAGCTTCGCTCGAGAGGAGCAAAAAACTCAGGTGTCATAGCCTATCCTCCTTAAAGAATTTCGTCGCCGAAATTTTGGTAATCCCTGCCAAAAGAAATTCCTTACAAGACAAATGCCAATCTTATAATGTCCCCAAATCATCATAACATCAATATAATAGAAAAATTTGGCTTTTCAATGATCAAAACTCATAAGCCTTACACAATTTCAATATGATACATTCGCCAAAGACTTATTTCCATTTAATTAGCCATAATAGAAACATTAACATCACAAAAATCGATAAGATTACACGTCTCTAAATAGTTTAGGGTATTTTTCTCGAACTTCTACTTCTCTTTCCCAAGTAGCTTCTTCAACTCCATGCTGATGCCAAGGTACCTTAACTAAGGGGATAGTTTTGCCTCTCAGCACTTGATCTCAGGAGTCTAAAATTTTTACTGGTTTTTCTTCATAAGTAACATTCTCATCTACCTCTATGTTGGCCCAATTTAAAACATTTGAGGGGACGAGCTCATATTTGGGAAGCATGGAGACTTGGAACATGTCATGAATTCCAAAAAATTGTGGAGGAATGGTGAGACGGTAAGCGGCTTCTCCTACCCGTTCGATGATGTGAAAGGGGCTAATATATCTAGGCAATAGTTTCCTACTTCAGCCAAACCTCATTACACCCCTCTTAGGTAATATTTTAAAAAATACATAGTCACCCACTTCAAAAATTAAGGGTCGTCTTCTTCTATCAATGTAACTCTTTTGCCGACTTTGCACAGTGATTAGTCTCTTTCGAATAATAGCTACATTTTTCGTAGTTTCGCGAACTAAGTCCGGGCCAAGCATTGGTGAATCTCCCACTTCAATCCAACACACAGGAGACCTACATGGATATCCATATAATGCCTCAAAAGGTGCCATCCCAATGCTAGCCTGAAAACTATTGTTATAGGCAAAGTCAGCTAACGACAAATATTTCTCCCACGTCCCCTTGAAATCTAGTACGCAGGCCCTTAACATGTCTTCTAAAATTTGGATCGCACACTCAGACTGGCCATCGGTTTGGGGGTGATAAGCAGTACTAAAGTTCAATTGAGTTCCTATGACGATTTGTAAACTTTGCATAATCATGCAGTGAAACAAGGATCTCTATCTGAAACTATACTTATGTGAGCCCCATGGAGCCGAACAATCTCCTTAATCCTCGAGCAACGATATTCCCATACCCCCGGAAGGCATGTGAATCTCCTTGTGTTCAAAGACAAATAGATGCGAAGCAGTGTCAGATGTATAGTTTTTGGATGCTTTTAGAATTGGAAAAAATGCAGTGTGGGTGCATATGTTCGAGTTTACACAGATATTGGGTGGGCTAAGCATACGATGTAACAGTTTGTATAGGTTATTCAATTGAAAATGTAGTGCATGTGCATGTGTTTAGGTGCGCTCAGAATTGATGAAAATGCAGTGCGGGTGCATGTGTTCAGATTTAAACAGATATCGGGTGTGGGTGTGCTCACAGTGAACTACGACATGTGATGTATCAGTGTGTCTGAGTTAAGCAGTTAAAGAACAGAATCAACTATCACAGTTATATGTTTTACATTGCAGAAATGAAACAGAGGAAGAGTGTACCTTAGAAGCGCCGTAGGACAGATGTGACTCTGGCTCGCACAACAAAAGCTCTAGTGGCGCGCCCCGCGCATAACTCCTGAAGTGGCGGATGCCATCGGAGGCAACGCGTGTATCGCGGGCCTATAAGTCGCTGGATCGAACGGCCGGATGCGAAGAGGTAGGAGCTCGACCTCGGGGTCCACGTCCATCTCTAGGGGAGTCCCACTACATGGAATGTCGTTTGCCATCACAAAAGGAGCATGAAAATGGCCGAGAATGTGAAAAACGGGCAAGAATGCGAAAGGTCAACCCAAAAGTCAACCCCGAGAGGATGAAAAATGGGAGAAAAGGTCGGAGTGTGGAAAAGGCACGAAAACCAAGTAAACTCGGGGGGAAACAAACCCTAGAGTAGTGGAAACCAAGAAAGAAACACTGAAAACCCAGTTTTGTTTGGTTTAAAGTGTGCAAAACGGGAAGGGTTTCGCGAATCGAACAACGAAAAAGGCTCAAAAACAAGAGAAAAACGAAGATCGAAGGCGGGAAAATCACCTAGAGAGAAAGATGAAGGATTTTTGAGCTTGGAGAAGTGAAAATATGGGGTTTGGAACCCCATATTTAAAGACCCGTGGCCAAAAGACAAAACTGTCCCGAAACTGCAATTTTTGGCCGATTGACCAAATTGTTAGCCAATCGGCTAAATATTTGGCTGATGAGATCATTTTGTGGCCGATGGATGGCCGATGGCCTCCCCTTGTGGTCGATGAACCTCCCACACCCTTGGTTGGGTCAATTATGTGCTTCGAGACCTTCATCTCTCAAGATAGTGCAAGGAAGTACACTTTTGAAGCTTAACCGATTTTCGTGTTGACCTTAAACCGTGTCTTCCATGTACGGCATTCGATGCGCGCAAGGTGTATCCTTTTCGTATCCTTTTGTATATTGCAAAATTCAAGAATTGCTTTTGAGCATGTTATGTTACAATGTTTTGTCTTGTTTATGATGATTGTGCATCACTTGCATTGTTATGCATTGTTCATATGTGTTGTGACGCACACCATTCTTGCATTGTTATGCACTGTTCATATGCGTTGTCATGCACACCATTCTTGCATTGTTATGCACTGATCACTTGCATTGTTATGCACTGTTCATATGCGTTGTAGCACACACCATCACTTGCATTGTCATGCACTTTTCATATGCGTTGTAGCGCACACCATCACATGTGTTGTTATGCACTTTTCACTTACATCGTTATGAACTTTTCACCCGCGTTACTACGCATCTTTCAACTTGCATTGCTATACGCATTGGAATTGTATCTTGACGTGACGTTGGATACGTGTTGTTACTATATTGTACCTGCCAAGTTTCTTTCTTACGCAGCGTACAATATTGTATGTACGGTTCATTTGAGGCTGGTGCAACCAGACGACACTGTATATGCAGTTTATTCAGAGGAATTCCAGGTAAGACCCTTCCTGTCCTTTGAGTTCGTTTTGTTTCAGTTAGAAACACTCCGACGTGCTCGATGTGATTTGTTGAGTGTTGTGCCTTCCTTCTCTTGCGTGTGATACGTTGAGAATTGCCCCCTTTCTCTTGCATGTGATACGTTGAGAATTGCCTTCCTTCTCTTGCGTGTGATACGCTGAGAATTGCCCCCTTCTCTTGCATGTGATACGCTGAGAATTGCCTTCCTTCTCTTGCGTGTGATACGCTGAGAATTGCTCTTTTCTTCTCTTGCGTGAGATACGTTGAGAATTGTTACTCCTTCCCTCTCTTGCGTGTGATACATTGGGGGGTGTTGTGTTTGAGGCTCCGGGTTTCATCGGTAGTCGCTTTTAGCTTCTCCGCGTGAGACGCAGCGAGAATTGCATCATTTTCTTACATCCTTTCTGCATGTAATGTAGTTGAATTTGTGTTCGCCTGCTTAAAACAGTTGCATGTTTTGCTTCGTTACAGCTTTCTTTGCATGATCATAAGTTATGCTCAGCATCTTGCATGTCATTTGCATCTTTTCCCTGCCTGGGGGCGTATCTCTTTGTTATCCTATATGCTTGTCAGAGTCTTCGACCTTGTCAAAAATGGGTCGTCTCTGGGCTTTGACATTCACTCGCGTCATCTTATGATTTTTGAGTTCTGTCAAAGAGGGGCAACTGTAGACACCCCATTTTTGACTGTCCTCAAGACTTGGACATCATCGTTTGAACACTCGATGATCATCCATGCTCGTGTTCATTTTGAGTTCCCAAAGGTCTCGGCTACACGCCCTGCCTTAGGATCTCTCAACTTGTCTGTTTTGTACTTGGTTGTTGTAGACACCCCATTTTTGACCGTCCTCAAGACTTGGACGTCATCGTTGGAACACTCAATGATCATCCATGCTTATGTTCGTTTTGAGTTCCCGGAGGCCTCGGCCGTGCACCGTGCCTCAAGATCTCTCAACTTGCATGTTTTGTGCTTGGTTGTGGACCAAACACTTGTGTTTTGCTTCTAAGGGAAGAGGGTGGCTTGTTTGCCATCCGCTCAACCCACCGGCCAAGGCTTGAGGCCACCGGCCCGGTTTTCCTTCCATCGGCCAAAAGTATTGGCCGATCGGCACTTTATTTGGTCGACCGGCCATTGTGTTGGTCGATTGGCCATTTTTGCTGGCCGAACCCTGTTCATCTGCTTTATGCAGATATTTTGTGCCAGCTAGCACAGCTGGCACCCACTATTAACCACCTCCATACACGTGTATGGAGGGATTTGCCCTTTTAATTAGCTTCCTCAAGAAGCTTTGCTTTTGCTCCTCTATAAGAGAGAACCATCTCCTCCCTCCTCAAGGGTTCAGAAAAATTAGGTTGGAGAGTTTAGAAATAGTTTTGTATCTATACTCCCTTGTTTGATCCTATTTTGTGCTCAAAATTGTAGTATTGTCTTACTATTGCACACAAACACACACTAGAACACCATCCGCTTGGAGCTGAGGTATCTTGAGGTTGATTTCAAAGTTCTTGGACTGGTTTAAGCTGTAAAAAGTTATTGGAGTTGTGTTCTTGAAGGTGGTCCTCAAGGGTGAGCTTTTTTGCTTTTAATACCCCCTTCTTGCTTAAGCTTTTAGCCTATCTTGCATATTGTTTTAAGCTTCGACTATAACTGATAAAAGTTCTGATTTTGTGTGTTTTAGATCTTTGGTTAAGGTCATTTTGAGGTTTGGGGTTGTTTCTCCCCTCTTAGGCCTTGTTTTAGGCCATCTCTTTTGGCCCTTATTCTTTGCTTTGCATGACCTTTCCACCACTGAAATCCAGAGGATTTTTAGTGGTGGAAAGGTGGTTTTGGTGTCCTAAATAGGAGAGGGTCATCCCCTCTCCTTGTTGTCTTGAAAGCTTGCATAAATGGCTTATGTTGGTAGCTTGTATGCTTAGCTTGTTTTAACTTCATTTCAGTATATATTAGGCTTTGTTTTGCCATGATATAGCACTGTTTTAAGTTGGTTTAGACATACCATGCATGCTTCATGTACTTGTCATGTAATCCCATTATTTTCCTTAACATGCACCACGTTTTAAGCCATGATTCTAGCATGATTTTGGCTTGACTCCATGAAGCTTTTAGCCTTGTTATAGCATGCTTAAGCTCTGATTTGAGTTGTTTTAACCATGTATGCCATGCTTTGTATAGCCACCATGCATTTTAGCTTGTTAGCTTTGAGTGTCCAAGTTACTAGCATGCTTTATTTGGCTCATTTCAGTGATTTGGAATCACTTGTTATGTTATTTCAGTCCATATAGTATGCTCATATACTTGTATTTGCCACTCCTTTAATGTGTTGAAGGGTTTGTGTTTTATGCCTCATGAATGTGCCATTGCGTATGTCATCATGCTTAGGTCTTTGGGATGCCATCTAAGTGGGTTTTTGGGCTTACTTTGACATGCCATAACTCTGATTTTGGTTGCTTAAATCATGCCATGTTTGGTTGTATTAGGTGTAGTGTAACACCTCCTTTGTAGCCTTGTATGCCTCATGTTTTTGGCGTTGCATTCTAGCTTGTGTTGGCTAGTTTCGAGCATGCTTTTGGTCTTGTTTAGACCCGCCTTAGGACTGTTTTAGGTCCCCTTGGCCCTTTGGGGCTTGCTTCATGTAGCCTTAGTTTGAGTCCTTCGGCTAGTTTCAAGTTTTGGGCTTCATTACATGCCTTACTTGCATGGTTTGGTTGATTTAGCATCATCCCTTGCATGATTTCATAGCTTAACATGTTTGTTACATGTCCACATTTATCCCCTTTTAAGTGTGCCTAAAAGTTGCCCTTTTATGCCTAAGTGTTAGGTCGATTAGCATGCATGTTTGTATGTGTATTCCGTGCCTTTGTTGCATCATTTTGGCCACTGATTTGGGCCTATTTGAGAGCTGCCTATTTTGATTTAAGACCATCCCCGCATGTTGTTGCATGCTTGCCTTGCATGTTGTCGCGTGCTTGTTGGATATTTAGTACCTTGCATGTTGTAACATGTTAGTATATTGCAAGTTGTTGCATGCTAACCCCATTGCATTTTGTTGCATGCCATGCTAGCTTACATGTTTAGGTTGTATGCCTATTGCATATTAGTTGTATGCTTGCCCCACATGTTGTTGCATGCTTGGGTTCTTTGCATGCTTGCTTGGATGCTTAGGTTTCATTGCATTAAGTGTGCATTCCCTTGCCTCTTGATCAACTATGATAGAGGTTGAGGGCCCTTGTATGTTTTTGTGCATTTCGTTTGATATTAATTGCATACTTGGCCTCTTTCGGCCATCGTGCATTGAAATGCATGATTGATGGCCCGAGAGCCGAAGACCATACTCCTTTGAGCTTTAAACATGATAAGGAGGGTGGTTGTGCAAACATTTCCTTGAAAATGCATTGCCATGCTCTCTCTGTCCTCTGTTACAGCCAAAACAGGATTATGCGAGAATAGATGGTCGGTCGGCCATCTTCAGTGCCAGCCGGATAACTTAACCTGGCCGAGAGCTCCACTTTTGGTTGATGATCATGTTCCCATGACCGATGACTTCATATCTTGGCCGGTGAACTCCCACAGTGCTCAGAGAGTGGTTCAGGAGCATCCTTGAGATTTGTGCCGTGTTCAGAGGTGCAGAGCAGTGTAAATAGAGGCAGCATGAGCATGGCGATGGATTTTCGAGCAAAGCCGTCTGAGCATGCATGCATCCCTCTTCCCAGGGCTGCTTTACTGCTTTACTAGCTTAGTTAATTTGTTTAATTAGTTAAGTGGTTTTGTAATAATTAATTAGCTTTGTTAGTTAGTTAATTTGTATTATTCTTTCGGACCCTCCGAGAGAGGGCCAATTGTTGTAATAAGCGTGCGTGTTTGTGATGCATGTCTTCCAACCCCACGTCTTTCTCCCTTTTAGTTAACTGTTTATGATGGTTAGTTGTAGGGCATATTTGATTAAGCATACCTTATGCTGTGCATGTTTGCATCATTCATCTGTATTGCATGCACCGGGCTCGGCGCATCATACTAACTGCATTGTATTTCAATTCCTACTTGAATACATGTATCAAGTTGTCGCATTTCACATGACATTCTTAGATTAGCCGAGCCTATTCTAGTTGCATTCCGCATGTGTTGCATTAGCCATTGCTAAGATGAACTAGGATCATGCATGATTACTAACTAGTTTCTTGTTTTAGCTCGGAGTACACTGTGAGTGTTTATGCTTTAGCATCTTGCATGTATGTGAATGTTAACATGACAACGTGCTTATAATGAGTCTAATTGCTTATGTGATATAACTGCCTGAATGCTTGTGGGTGAAGGTTGGATCGCTTGAATCGGGACAATTCAATGAAATCTGTGTTTTAGACTACTTGCGAGTTGCAAACTTCGAACCATTTCCAAACAAATGGATATGCGATGCTTTGTTCCAAATTAGGCGATCTAGTCTATACTTGTGTGTTGTGCGCATCACATAGTAATTCTAGCTAATTAATCGGAATAAGAACACATACCTTTTCAAAACAAAATATCATGTTTAGTAGTGGCCGATCTTTGATTGGGCGAGCAGGGGTGCTCATTGATGACCTTTCCCAATCGTATCCAAGTTCCCGAGCCAAGGAAACTTTGGTGATGACGGACACGCGGCCTTAGGCAACGAGTCAGGGTTTCCTAAATTCTCCCTAAATAAATATTTAGGTGGCGACTTTGTATCTGGAAAAGCTGTCCATGCTTGGCACTTCTTTCTTAAAAATCAGTTTTCCAAAATGTTTACTGGATTCGGACTCTTTGGTGATTTATCAATCTCACATCGCACATTGTGAGATCAGATTAAGAACCGTGACAAATGAGTCCGAATTGTAGCATGGGGCCCTCGGGGCACGTCTACAGTTTCTGGCAACTCTGCTGGGGAGTTAGAGAACTTGACTCGAACTCATGATATCTTGTTTCGATTACACTTATGTGTTTCTTTGCATTGCATTTGCATTGGTGCGCCTAGGACACCGTGTTTTCCATCTGCTACTCCTGAACGGTTTGCCGGAGGCTCGCTTTGAGAAGCGTGCCATAAGGCTGACCGATTACGGGCTCTACCACGATGGAAACACAAACCCCGGTTTTTACCGGGGCACCCTCCTTGACCATTCGACCTAGTGCATATTCGGAATCCATAGTGACTATCCCAAACTAGGACAGGTTGTTTACCCGATTATAGGTTGCTTGAAACGGTTGTGTGCGTAGCAAAACCCTGGTTCTTGACGAAACTGGGACAGGGAAACCCTATCCCAACATAGAGGTGTTTTGTCTTTCATTTGCTTGTTATGTGCTTTTAGAGTGTGCCTCTACAATAAGTGCATGTAACCGCTTCCAAGTTTGGGTATTAGGCCTGAGGGCATCAGTATTTGAGAATCAGTTTTTCTTGAGGGTGTCAGATTTAGTTTTGGGGCAGTAATTTGGGGAACAGTGACCAGTGGCAGAATACAGTTATTCAGCTTTGCTTGTATCTGTTCTGGTGAAGTCAGGCTGAGATGCTGCCTGTTTTCTCTTTTGCTAGGGGGTGGTCTTGGAACTATAGCTTCAGGAGGCTCTGACATCCCCCGCGTACATTGGACTTGTGCTGATAGACTTTGTCAGGTCAGAGATTCAGTTCAAGGGCAATCAGTTTTCCTTCGCCAGAGGCAAGGTAAAAAGGCCCGTCAGGCACAGATCACCAGTCCAACAGTCTCCGGATCAGTGGTCATTATCCACCTCACCTGTGCGCAGTTGGGCTGAGATATCTGCTTCCACCTTAAAAAGAGAATACACACTTGTTCAGTCAGATCCGCAGTTTTCAGTTAATATGGAGGACATGATGCGTCAACTCCAAGAGACCATGCAGGCCATGCAGCAGGATGCTGCCTGTCAGGCAGAGTTTACCGCCCGCCAGGCAGAGGTTGTGGCTCAACAAGTAGACTTAATCGCCAGGCTTCAGCAGCAACAGCAACCCCAACAAGACAGAGCATCTACTTCGCATCCATCCCCACCCCCACCTATGGTTCCAATACCCGGGGAGGCGGCTCACATCCAAGAAAATATGGACGTACCGACAGGGCCAATCCCACTGCCAATCCCACCTTAGCTGTCCAATGCACCGGCTAATCCAGTGGACACGCCGTTTGAATCTAAGGTAGATCCAACTGCCCTGAAGGTCAGCGAGCTTGAAAAGCTATTCAAAAGAGCTCAAGGCGTTAACGCCATTCCGGATATAGATGATGGTTATACCGACTCAGCGGTGACATTACCGGACCGGTTCAAGATGCCACATATCGACCGCTTCGATGGCTCTAGAGACCCAATGGTGCACCTCCACCTATTTTCTGATATCCTGAGGCCAATGGGCTTGACCACAGCCCAGAAGTTCTCACTATTCGGCCGAACCATGTCTGGGATAGCCGCAATCTGGTATGCGAAATTGGAGAACTCTGTGAAATAGAACTGGGAAGAGATGACTGAGGCCTTCATTGCTCAATACTCCTGCAACACACAGATTGAGGTCACAACTCGTGATCTTGAAGTCACCCGCCAAGAGCCAAAGGAGGGTTTTCCAGAGTTTGTGACGAGATGGAGAGCAGAGGCCTCGATGGTGACTACAAGGCCTTCCGACAAAGACCAGATAAGGATTGTTGTATGCAACCTCCAACCCAGGCTGATGCAAAAAATGATAGTCTTACCCTTTCCCACCTTTGCGGACCTACATGAGATTGGGGTACAGATTGAAGACGCAATGAAACAAGGTCTGGTTGACCACGAAAGGGAGTCACCCAAGAGGGGTTATACACATAGTTCGAATGCGACCACCAGTGGTGACGCAGCTGCAAGATCTTCTGAAGTTGGAATGGTCACCACCACTTCGAAAACAGCCACCCCCTTTGTTGGTACATCCAATCCAAACCCCCAAACTTCAGACTATCTACCCCGAGGCAAGAGGGTTTTCACCCCACTTTATATGCCCTTGTCTAAAGCTCTAGGGGTCCTACTCAGGAAAGGACATCTGAAACCGTTAGAACAACGGCCTCTACCCTATCCTCTCCCTCCAAAGCATGACCCGGCTAAGTACTGTGCTTTCCATCAACAAACCAGTCATGACACTGACAACTGCGTCCGCGTTCGCCATCAGATACAAAATTTGATTGACAACAAGGTCATCGCCGCACCAGTCTTGCAAAGTCTATCGGCACTAGATCAGTGAACTTGGGGGGTAATGTGATGCAATTGGGGGATCAACCACCTGCGGGCGATGCTCAATTTACTCCAGATGTAGCGTATGGCACGCACTGTTTTGAGCATTTTGTGAATGCTAGCTTTTGTGCTTCCTGACTTGGGCATTGGGTCAATCTTGTTGTTTTGTATTGAGTCAGTCTTTTCATACTGAGTCAGTCGGGTCTGTCTTGTTGTATCGAGTCAGTCCTGTTTTGTTAAGAGTTGGGTGATTTCGGGGGTGTTACCTCGGACATCACTATTTTATTTTGTGTTTGTCTTTTGCTTTCTTTTGAATCTGTTTCTGCCTTGGAGCCAATTGTGCCAATATGAAACAGTAGTAATTTTCACACTCTTGTGTTTGCTTCTGCCTTGCACCAGTTGTGCCAAAAGTTTGAATGGAACGACAGTTCTTTTCACTTACTTTTCCTTGCTTCAAAATCATTACATTGACCTAAGTTTTTCAAAACATTTTGAACACTGTGGTGAAAACAAAGAGGAAGGAATTCCTCAGGATTTGCAAAAATTTGATCAATTGAGAGAAAGAGAGGCATACTAAGCCCTTAATGGATGAGATCAAGTTTGTTAATGTGAGTACTGGGAAGGATCCTGGCTTGATCCAGATTGGTTCTACATTGTCTTCAGCATGAGAGATTTGTCGCTTTCTTAAAAGATTTCGAAAATGTTTTGCGTAGTCCTGCGAAGACCTGTGTGGAATCGCTCTTGAGATTGTGCAGCATAGGATCATTCCCAGCCTCGAGACTTGACCCCTTGCTTTCAAAACTTGAACTTGGATTTAGAATGTTCAAGGGTCAACCACGATGTGAGGCTTGTATGGCCAGATCAAAAGCATCCCTTGGACTAGGGCTAAGAAGGTCAGATACGATCGAAAGGAAGCTTGCAAAGGTAGATCAGAAGCACCCCTCGAACTAGGGGCACAAAAATGCCAGATGTGCTCGAAGAGTAAAGAATTGGGACATTTCTCAAGCAAACGAAGATCGGCAAGAATGCCAAATCCCAGAAGGGAGAAAAGAAAAAAGTATTACTGAAGAACAACCAAGTTCCTATCCGTAACACTAGGGGAAATCCAGCCCCCATTGGATGGATTCCAACATCGTCAGCGAATAACAGCCGTTCTCCTAGATTCAAATGGCTTCGAGATTGTAAAACCATTTGACATGGACAAAGCTACACTTTTACCCTTGAGAGGCTCGCTGGGCTGAAAACCTAGAAGGGCGACCCAGGCAAAAGTTAGAGCAAGAAAAAAAGAAAAGAAAGATGCAAAAAAAAAAAATGAAGAAAAAGAAATAAAAAATCTTGAAAAGATTGAAGAAAAGAAAATGAAAAGAAATGAAAAGAAAAGAAGAACAAAGCTCGCAAGGTTGAAAACCCAGAAGGGCAGCCTTGGCAAAAGTTAGAGCGCAAAATGAGAGGTAAATACCAGAGTGTACCTTAACCGGAACTACATAAGGCTTGATTCCCATGTTTGGGATACATAGGCAACTTCATTCTGAAGTCCAGCCACAAGCACTTCCAAATCGATTGTGTCCATGTAATGGTTTTGATAATTTTTGTCTTCGCTATATTCGAGAATTCGGTTGTGATCGTCACTTTGAGGAATGATTACCGTACGCTGCGGCGCTATCCAAGCAAGGGGCAACTTTCCGTTGAAATGCAATGTGCTAGGGTTAAACAAGGGGCAATTTTCTATTGCCATACAGTGCCTGAATCCGAGGTTGTGCATCTCAAGAGTAGGTTCCGTGCTCGTTGAGTAGTGGACGTTTGTAAACACAGTTTTTGAGAATTTTTACTGAGTTTGATTAATTCTCTTGAAAATTATTCCATTTTTTTTTTCAAAACTAGACCATATCTTGGACCCAAAAAGGAAAATTTCCAGTGCTCACAAACTAACTTGCATGATTTCAAATGAAAAGTTGAACAAGTATGTTAATCTAACTCTCATGTTGGTTAAAATTGTTTTAGTAGAAAGTGAAAAACAAAAAATGATCAAAATGATAAACTAGGGGCACAGTTGAGTCAGGTTTTCTGTTTGTTTCCCCATTGTCAACATACTTGCCAGAAAGGGCACTCTACTTGCCAAAAGGGCTCTCTACCTGCCAGAAAAGGGCATAACTGAAGCAAATGACAAAGGGCTGAAAGCTCTCTCATCCTCCAAGCAGCGAGGTATCAAGCCAAGTGCGAAGCACGAACCGGAAATTGATAAGGATATTCCACTCCCTCATCTGGACACATCTGATCACATCCAAACTCCCCAGCAGAGCATCATCAACCGATGTCAGCTGCAGATTTGCTACACACTCAGTTGTAGCGCAACCCCTCTGTGGGAAAGTTCACTGTTGTGAGCAGAAGAAGAAGAATCTAGCGGAATGCTAGAGGCATGAGCCCGCAACTTCCTGTTCATCCATCAATCACCCAGGGGTGGGATGAAAAATGAGAGATTGAAGAATAGAGAGATGTGCGATGAGAGAAAAAGTGAGAAAATGGCTTTTTCAGAAAAATAGAGATTGAGTGCCGGAGTGATGTGAGAATCACAAATGAGAAAGGGTTGGAAACAATACTCGGGGAAACTGGCTCGTCGTGATCTGAGGGGTCCCTTGTCTTTGGAACACATCTGAGTGTCGTGTCCGTTGTTTTGTTTGTCTCGATTCTTGTTGTGAGTCGTTTCGAGTGTTTCTCGATGTGTTTAGGTTGTTCACCTTTTGTTTTCCTTTGTTAAGCTGTGGTGCGTTGTGTTCAGTCGTAGGCTTAAATACCCAGTCAAAAACTTTTTCTCACTTCTCAAATTCAAAAAAAATGAAAATGAATCGTTTTGTGCTCAGAGTGCTGTGCCATTCTCCACATTTGTGCAAAACAATATTTGTTCTTTCATAAAACTGCAGGGTCCACCCCCGATAAGGGTGAACAGTAAGACAAGGACCTATCTGAAGCTATGTGGGTTCCAGACTGCAAAGCAAAAGAAAAGAGCGAAAATGTGGAGCATCTTAGTGTGTTTTAACTCCAGCGAATTCCGAGATTGCATTCCAGGTGCACGTTCTCAGGCCTCACCGTTTCTCTGGAGTATGAGTGTATCTCGACCCCAAGTGCAAGCTTGCTTCAAGCCAGAATGGCAGTTTAGGCAGCACCTGAGGGTTTCACGTGCAGATGTTACCTCTCGCCAATATGAACAGGGTATACCCTTTTGAGCTGAGCGTGTTGCCAAGTCCTCCGAGAGGTAAATCGGAGGTTGCATTTGAATTGGCCTCGTTAAGGCGTGTATTTCCTTATTCAGTAGTTTACTTCAAACATGTTGTTGATGTTGCACTGAAAATGCATTGTTATGCACTGTTCTCTTTGTATTGTTATGCACACTCTGCCTGCATTGCTATGCACCCTTTCAGTTGCATTGTTATGCATACTCCACCTGCATTGTTATGCACGTTCCAGTTGCATTGTTATGCACCTTTTCACTTGCATTCTTATGCACGTTTCCCTTGCATTGTCATGCATCGTCCCACCTGCATTGTCATGCACCGTTATTTGCATTGTTATGCACTTCTTTAACTTGCCTTTTTATGCACCGTTATTTGCATTGTCATGCAATTCTCTAACTTGCACTGCCATGCATGTTACTCGCTTGTCATATAGATCTATCTTGCGCTGTCACGCACTATACTTGCATTGTTTTGCACGCTCCTTTTTCAAAACACCGGGATATGTCCCTATGTTTCTCTTTTTTGTTCCGAAACACCGAGATACGTCCCTATGTTTCTTCTTCTTCCGAAACACCGGGATACGTCCCTATGTTTCTTTCCCTTTTCCAAAACACCGGGATACGTCCCTATGTTTCTTCTCCCTTTCCGAAACATCGGGATATGTCCCTATGTTTCTCCCTCTTTGGTTAAGAGCATTTGGAATACGTTCCAATGCTTATACCTTTCTAAAACACCGAGATATGTCCCTATGTTTCTTCCTCTTTGGTTAAGAGCATTTGGAATACGTTCCAATGCTTATACCTTTCTGAAACACCGGGATATGTCCCTATGTTTCTCCCTCTTTGGTTAAGAGCATTTAGAATACGTTCCAATGCTTATACCTTTCCGAAACACCGGGATATGTCCCTATGTTTCCCCTTCATTGGTTAAGAGCATTTGGAATACGTTCCAATGCTTATATCTTTCTGAAACACTGAGATATGTCCCTATGCTTCTCCCTCTTTGGTTAAGAGCATTTGGAATACGTTCCAATGCTTATAACTTTCCGAAACACCGGGATATGTCCCTATGTTTCCCCTTCTTTGGTTAAGAGCATTTGGAATACGTTCCAATGCTTATACCTTTCCGAAACACCGGGATATGTCCTTATGTTTCGCCTTTATTTGGCTAAGAGCATTTGGAATACGTTCCAATGCTTATACCTTTCCAAAACACCGGGATATGTCCCTATGTTTCTCCCTCTTTGGTTAAGAGCATTTGGAACATGTTCCAATGCTTGTATCACTCTCTTTCCTTTCACGTGCAATGCGTCGGGATCTTGTTTGAGACCTCGGGTGTCCCCAATGGTCACTCTTAGTCTTTCCTACGTGGTGCGCGGTTAAGATTGCATAATTTTCTTATATCCTTTCTGCATGTAATGTAGTTAGATTCGTACTCACTTGCTTAAAACTGTTGTATGACATGCTTCGTTACAGCTTTCTTTGCATGATCATAAGTTATGTTCGGCTTTATGCATTGTGTTTGCATCTTGCCCCTGCCTACGGGTGCATATCTTTATATGTATCTTGTATGTTTGTCTAAGTCTTCGGCCTCGTCAAAAATGGGTCCTCTCTAGGCTTTGACATTCACTCACGTCATTGTTATGACTTTCGAGTTCTGTCAAAGAGGGGCAATTGTAGACACCCCATTTTTGACCATCCTCAAGACTTGGATGTCATCGTTGGAACACTCGATGATCATCCACGCTTGTGTTCGTTTTGAGTTCCCAGAGGCCTCGACCGCACACCGTGCCTCAAGATCTCTCAACTTGCCTGTTTTGTGCTTAGTTGTGGACCAAACACTTGTGTTTTGCTTCTGAGGGAAGAGGGTGGCTTGTCTGCCATCCCCTCAACCCACCGGCCAAGGCTTGAGGCCACCGGCCCTGTTTTCCTTCCATCAGCCAAAAGTATTGGTCGATCGGCACTTTATTAGGTCGGCTGGCCATTGTGTTGGTCGATTGGCCATTTTTGCTGGGCGAACCCTGTTCATCTGCTTTATGCAGATATTTTGTGCCAGCTAGCACAACTGGCACCCACTATTGACCCCCTCCATACACGTATGGAGGGATTTGCCCTTTTAATTAGCTTCCTCAAGAAGCTTTGCTTTTGGTCCTCTATAAGAAAGAACCATCTCCCCCTTCCTCAAGGGTTTAGAAAAATTAGGTTAGAGAGTTTAGAAATAGTTTTGTATCTATACTCCCTTGTTTGATCCTATTTTGTGCTCAAAAGTGTAGTATTGTCTTACTATTGCACACAAACACACACTGGAACACCATCCTCTTGGAGCTGAGGTCTCTTGAGGTTGATTTCAAAGTTCTTGGACTGGTTTAAGCTTGAAAAAGTTATTGGAGTTGTGTTCTTGAAGGTGGTCCTCAAGGGTGAGCTTTTTTGCTTTTAATACCCTCTTCTTGCTTAAGCTTTTAGCCTATCTTGCATATTGTTTTAAGCTTCGACTATAACTGATAAAAGTTCTGATTTTGTGTGTTTTAGATCTTTGTTTAAGGTCATTTTGAGGTTTGGGGTTGTTTCCCCTCTCGTTGGACTTGTTAGGCCTTGTTTTAGGCCATCTCTTTTGGCCCTTATTCTTTGCTTTGCATGACCTTTCTACCACAGAAATCCAGAGGATTTTTAGTGGTGGAAAGGTGGTTTTGGTGTCCTGAATAGGAGAGGGTCATCCCCTCTCCTTGTTGTCTTGAAAGCTTGCATAAATGGCTTATGTTGGTAGCTTGTATGCTTAGCTTGTTTTAGCTTCATTTCAGTATATATTAGGCTTTGTTTTGCCATGATATAGCACTGTTTTAAGTTGGTTTAGACATAACATGCATGCTTCATGTACTTGTCTTGTAATCCCATTATTTTCCTTAACATGCACCACGTTTTAAGCCATGATTCTAGCATGACTTTGGCTTGACTCCATGAAGCTTTTAGCCTTGTTATAGCATGCTTAAGCTCTAAATTGAGTTGTTTTAACCATGTATGCCATGCTTTGTATAGCCACCATGCATTTTAGCTTGTTAGCTTTGAGTGTCCAAGTTACTAGCATGCTTTACTTGGCTCATTTCAGTGATTCGGAATCACTTGTTATGTTATTTCAGTCCATATAGTATGCTCATATACGTGCATTTGCCACTCCTTTAATGTGTTGAAGGGTTTGTGTTTTATGCCTCATGAATGTGCCATTGCGTATGTCATCATGCTTAGGTCTTTGGGATGCCATCTAAGTGGGTTTTGGGGCTTACTTTGACATGCCATAACTCTGATTTTGGTTGCTGAAATCATGCCATGTTTGGTTGTATTAGGTGTAGTGTAACACCTCCTTTGTAGCCTTGTATGCCTCATGTTTTTGGCGTTGCATTCTAGCTTGTGTTGGCTAGTTTGGAGCATGCTTTTGGTCTTGTTTAGACCTACCTTAGGACTATTTTAGGTCCCCTTGGCCCTTTGGGGCTTGCTTCATGTAGCCTTAGTTTGAGTCCTTCGGCTAGTTTCAAGTTTTGGGCTTCATTACATGCCTTACTTGCATGGTTTGGTTGATTTAGCATCATCCCTTGCATGATTTCAGAGCTTAACATGTTTGTTACATGTCCACATTTATCCCCTTTTAAGTGTGCTTAAAAGTTGCCCTTTTATGCCTAAGTGTTAGGTTGATTAGCATACATGTTTGTATGTGTATTCCGTGCCTTTGTTGCATCATTTTGGCCACTGATTTGGGCTTATTTGAGAGCTGCCTATTTTGGTTTAAGACCATCCCCGCATGTTGTTGCATGCTTGCCTTTCATGTTGTCGCGTGCTTGTTGGATATTTAGTACCTTGCATGTTGTAACATGTTAGTATATTGCATGTTGTTGCATGCTAACCCCATTGTATTTTGTTGCATGCCATGCTAGCTTACATGTTTAGGTTGTATGCCTATTGCATATTAGTTGTATGCTTGCCCCACATGTTGTTGCATGCTTGAGTTCTTTGCATGCTTGCTTGCATGCTTAGGTTTCATTGCATTGAGTGTGCATTCGCTTGCCTCTTAATCAACTATGATAGAGGTTGAGGCCCTTGTATGTTTTTGTGCATTTCGTTTGATATTAATTGCATACTTGACCTCTTTGGGCCATCATGCATTGAAATGCGTGATTGATGGCCCGAGAGCCGAAGACCATACACCTTTGAGCTTTAAATGTGATAAGGAGGGTGGTTGTGCAAACATTTCCTTAAAAATGCATTGCCATGCTCTGTCTATCCTCTGTTGCAGCAAAAACAGGATTATGCGGGAATAGATGGTCGGTCGGCCATCTTCAGTGCCGGCCGGCTAACTTAACCTGGCCGAGAGCTCCACGTTTGGTCGATGATCATGTTCCCTTGGCCGGTGAACTCCCACAGTGATCAGAGAGTGGTTCAGGAGCGTCCTTGAGACTTGTGCAGTGTTCAGAGGTGCAAAGCAGTGTAAACAGAGGCAGTATGAGTATGGCGATGGATTTCCGAGCAAAGCCGTCCGAGCATGCATGCATCCCTCTTCCCGAGGCTGCTTTACTGCTTTACTAGCTTAGTTAATTTGTTTAATTAGTTAAGTGGGTTTTTAATAATTAATTAGCTTTGTTAGTTAGTTAATTTGTATTATTCTTTCGGACCCTCCGAGAGAGGGCCAATTGTTGTAATAAGCGTGTGTGTGCATGATGCATTTCTTCCAACCCCACGTCTTTCTCCCTTCCACTTAACTATTTATGATGGTTAGTTGTAGGGCATATTTGATTAAGCATACCTTATGTTGTGCATGTTTGCATCATTCATCTGTATTGCATGCACCAGGCTCGGCGCATCATACTAACTGCTTTGTATTTTAATTCCTACTTGAATACATGTATCAAGTTGTCGTATTTCACATGACATTCTTAGATTAGCCGAGCTTATTCTAATTTCATTACGCATGTGTCGCATTAGCCATTGCTAACTTGAACTAGGATCATGCATGATTACTAACTAGTTTCTTGTTTTGGCTCGGAGTACACTGTGAGTGTTTATGCTTTAGCATCTTGCATGTATGTGAATGTTAACATGACAGCATGCTTATAATGAGGCTAATTGCTTATGTGATATAACTGCCTGAATGCCTGTGGGTGAAGCTTGGATCGCTCGAATCGGGACAATTCAATGAAATCTATGTTTTAGCCTACTTGCAAGTAGCAAACTTTGAACCATTTCCAAACAAACGGATATGCGATGCTTTGTTCCAAATTAAGCGATCTAGTCTATACTTGTGTGTTGTGCGCATCACATAGTAATTCTAGCTAATTAATCGGAATAAGAACACATATCTTTTCAAAACAAAATATCATGTTTAGTAGTGGCCGATCTTTGATTGGGCGAGCGGGGGTGCTCATAGATGACCTTCCCCAATCGTACCCAAGTTCCCGAGCCGAGGCAACTTTGGTGATGACGGACACGTGGCCTTAGGCAACAAGTCAGGGTTTCCTAAATTCTCCCAAAATAAATATTTAGGTGGCGACTCTGTATTTGGCAAAGCAGTCCATATTTGGCACTTCTTTCTTAAAAATCAGTTTTCCAAAACGATTTGCCGGATTCGGACTCTTTGGTGATTTATCAATCTCACATCGCACATTGTGGGATCAGATTAAGAACTGTAACAAATGAGTCCGAATTATAGCATGGGGCCCTCGGGGCGCATCTACAATTGTGGACCAAGGACTTATGGTTTTGTTTCTGAGGGACGAGGGTGGCTTGTTTGCCATCCCCTGAACCCACCGGCCAAGGCTTGAAGCCATCGTCCTTGTTTTCTTTCCATCGGCCAAAAGTGTTGGTCGATCGACACTTTTGTTGGTCGGTCGGCACTTATTTTGGTCGATCGGCCATATTTTCTGGCCGAGGCCTTTTCTTTGCCTTTTTCAGGCATTGTGCATGCCAGCTGTGCCAGCTGGTGAGCACAGACCCTCCCCTCCATACACGTGTATAAAGAGATTTGAACCAAGGCTTAGCTTCTCTAAGAAGCTTTGAATTTGATTTCCTATAAGAGGGGAGCCTCCCCTCCCTTTCCAAAGGTTCAGCAAAATAGATATAGAGTTCATATATCCGTCTTTCTCTATATCTTTCTCTCTATATTTGTGTGTGTGTTGGTGCCTTAAAAGTGTATTTTGTTCATACTTTTGCACTATAACACCTAGTAGAACACCTTCCTTTGGTTGCTGAGGCACTAGGAAGTTGGTTTCAGAGTTCTTGGGTTGGTTTTGATCCAAGGGAGTGGCTGGAGTTGTGTTCTTGAAGGTGTTCTTCAAGGGTGAGCAACTAACCTTTTGTTTTCCCATTTTGGCTTAAGCTTTTAGACCTATTTGCATATTGTTTTAAGCTTAACTATAAATTGAGAAAAGTTCTATTTTTGTGTGCTTAAGATGGTTGTTTAAGGTCACTTCTTGGTTGGGGGTTGTTTACCCCCACTTAGGCCTTGTTTGGCCTTGTTTTTAGCCACCTCTTTTGGCCTTTGTTCTTGCCTTTGCATGACCTTTCTACCACTGAAATCCAGAGGATTTTCAGTGGTGGAAAGGTAGTTTTAGAGTCTTGTATAGGAGAGGGACACCGCTCTCTCCTTGTATCTCATATGCTTGTGTTATTGGCTCATAATGGTAGCATGTTTGCTTAGCATGTTTTGGCTTCATTTCAGCAAGTATTTGGTGTCATTTGGTCATGATATACCTATGTTCTAGGTTGGTTTAATGGCTTCTTGCATGCACCATATAATTGCCTTGCAATCTTCTCATTTGTCTTAACATGCACCATGCATTTGGACCATCATGCTTGCATATTTTGGCTCAACTCAAAGGAACTTTTAGTCATGTTTTGCCATGTTTAAGCTCTGTTTGGTGTTGTTTTCATCATATATGCAATGCTTTGTACAGCTACCATGCATTCTAGCTTGTTAGCTTTAACTGTCCAAGTCATTAGCATGCATTACTTGGACCATTTTCATGATTTGGCATCATTCCATATGTGATTTCAGTGCACGTAGTGTAGCCATACACTTGCACTTATCATCTTTTCCATGCATTGGGAGGTTGATGTCTTATGCCTTAAGGTTGGGTCATTGTGCATGCCTCCATGGTTTGGTCTTCGGGATGCCATCTAAGTGGGCTTTTGGGCCTGTTTTGACATGCCATATCTCTGTTTTTCATTGGTTAAGTCATGCCATGTTTGGTTAAAATGGGTGTAGTGTAATCCCCTTTGTTGGCCTTACTTGCATCTTGCCTTCGGCCCTTCATTTTGGTTTGTTTTAGCTTTGGCCCTTGCATGTTTTGGACTCCCTTTAGCATGATCTAGGACTATTTTGGTTGTCCTTGGCTCTTTGGAGCTTGTTTCATGTGGCCTTAGTACAAGCTCCTTGGCTAGCCTTGAGCCTTGAGCTTTCTTGCATGTTATGCTTGACTTGTGTGTATGATTTGGCATCATCCTTGACGTCATTTTAGAGCATGTAGTGTTGTCACGCTTGTATGCTTTTCCCTCTTTGAGTGCTTTCGAGAGTTGTCCTCTTTGTGCCTAAGTGATGGACCAATATGTGTACATGTTTGTTTTGCATGTTGGTGCCTTAGTTTTAGTGTTTTGGCCACTGATTTGGGCATGGCTGAGGTTTGCCCATTTCAGTTTAAGTCCATCCTGCATGATCCTTGTATATTGTTGCATGCTTGTTCCATTTCGTTGTTATTGCATACTTGGTACATTGCATTTTGCATGCTTCGTACATTGCATTTTTGCATGTTTAGGTTGCATAGTATTCTTGCATACTTGTTGCATGCCATGTTGTTTACATGTTGTTTGAGTCATATTGCATTTGGCATGCTTATGATGCATTACATAGCTTTACCATTGTTGCATACATTGCATTATGTTTGGTTTGGGGTGTCAATCCAAACATGAGGAATGAGGGACGTTTCGTACTTGAAGTGACGAAACGTGCCCCAATCCTCGGTCGCCGACACTCTTGATCCAACATGATAGAGTTCTAGGCATTCATGTGTTTTTGTACATTCATTCCATATTGAATTGCACACTTGGCTCCTTTTGCCATCATGCATTAACATGCGTGATTGATGGCCTGAGGGTCGAGAACCATACTCCCTTGAGTTCATGACATGATAGGGAGGGTGTTTGTGCACATATTGCCTTGAAAATGCATTGCGATGCACTGTTTGTCCTATGCTGCAGCAAAACAGCATTCTGCAAGAATATATGGCCGGCCGGCCGTCTTCAGTGCTGATCGACTAAACATTGTTGGCCGAGATCCTCACAAATGGTCGATGACCAATTCCACATGGCCGATGTCCCTATATTTTGGCCAGTGACATCTCACAGTGCTCAGGGAGTGGTTAGGAAGCATCCTTGGGACTTGTGCAGTTTCCAAAGGTGCAGAACAGTGCAAAAAGAGGCAACATGTGGCATGGCAACGGGTTTCTGAGCGAGGCGATTGAGCATGCATCATTCAATCATTCTGAGGCGGAGCTGCGGCGGCCTCTTTAGTTTCATAGCTTAATTAATTTGTTTAAATTAGTTAAGAGTTATGTAATAATTAATTAGTTAGGGTAGTTAATTAATTAGTTGATTTGTATTATTTATTTGGACCCTCCGTCGAGAGGGCGAATTTTGTAATAAGTGTGCGTGAGTGTGTGAATGTCTTCCAACCCCACGTGTTTTTCCCTTTTACTTACTTGCTTTCAATGGCTAGTTTTAGGTCACGTTTCAATTAGCATCCTTATGCTCGCATGTTTTCATCATTCAGCTGTATTGCATGCACCGGGCTCGACGCATCATACTAACTGCATAGTATTTCAATCCCAACTTGAATACGTGTATCGAGTTGTCGCATTTCACATGCCATTCTTAGATAGCCGAGCCTATTTCTAGTTGCATTTTGCATGTGTTGCATTAGGCATCTTAACATAGGTAAGAGCATGCATTGATTACTAACTAGCTATTGTTTTGGCTCGGAGTACTAGGTAAGCTTTTATGCTTTAGCATCTTGCATGTGTGTGAGTGATTTCCATGATAGCATGCTTGCCATGAGGCTAATTGCTTAAGTGATATAAACTGCCTGAATGCCTGTGGGTGAAGGTTTGATTGCTTGAACTGGAACAATTCATTGAAATGCGAGTTTTAAGCCCACTTGAATGTGGCAAAATCATGTTTTCTAAGCCCACTCGAGGGTGACAAAATTCACGTCTTAGCCTACTTGCGAATAGCATCTTCAAACCATTTTCAAACAAACAAACATGAGATGATTTGTTGCAACTTAGGCGATCTAGTCTATACTTGTGTGTTGTGCGCATCACATAGTAATTTTAGGCTAATAACCGGAATAAGAAAGCATGTGTTTTTAAAAACAAGATATCATGTTAGTAAAGGCCGATCTTTGATCGGGCGAGCAGGGGTGCTCATTGCATGACCTTCCCCTCTCGTAACCAAGTTCCCGAGCTGAGGCAACTTTGGTGATGACGAACACGTGGCCTTAGGCAACGAGTCAGGGTTTCCTAAATTCCCCCAAAATAAAATATTTAGGTGGCGACTCTGTATCTGGCAAAGCAATCCATGTTTGACACTTCTTTACAAAAATCAGTTTTCCAAAACGATTTGCCAGATTTGGACTCTTTGGTGATTTATCAATCTCGCATTGCACATTGTGAGATTAGATTAAGAACCGTGACATTTAGTCTGAACTGTAGCACAACATAAAGCCCTCAGGGTGCGTCTACATCTGGCATTGCATTGTTTTGAGATGGAAAATGAGGAATGTTTGACAAATGGCATGCATATGCATTTCACCTTATAATTTTGTTAAAATTCATATACTGTGTTAGAGCACCTCTACAAGGTGATGATGATATGCCTCCACCAAGGACGTAGTTTGGGAGGACACGGAGCTAAAGGTGTCATTTTTGTTTATTGATGTAATTATTTTTGTTTAAGACATGGGTTTTACCTGTATTGAGTTAAACTTATTTTGTTGTAACCTAGCATCAACTTGGAAATTTGTAGCCATTATGACATCTAATTATTTGGTTTACTGTTATTTTAAATTCATGTATCCATGTCATATGTTATAGATTCAGAATCTAGGATTTATGAATGTATATTGCATATGTCATCTTTTGTATTGATCCACAAAATGAATGGAATAGAAGATACGATGTCGTTTGATCATTTATGAGTAATGTTATGTGTTCGATTATTATTATTTATCTTGGGGCATTACAGGATATTAGAAGGTTAATATGTTAAATTACAACGAAGGGATTATAGTGTGACATCCCAAATGCTTAATTAATTTTAACACCGCATTAATACCAAATTAAAAAATATATATATAACAATAATAGTAATGTATTTTATTGCATTGTCATATGTGCTAAAAAGTAATCTAAGTTGAATTAAGAGGCATTGGGTTTACCAAAAATGTGATTAATATATTTTTTGGGGCCAAATCAAAACAACCGTGAAATTATTATAATAGTTAGGCCAAGAGGGAATTAAGAGGAAATCTAAGCAAGATCGCTGGAGGTTTTTCGAAAGGCCACCTGTGAAGGCTATAACATATAGGGGAATGAATCATCACTTACGTATGATGGTTAAGGGAATGAGTTACCATTAAAAGTTCAAGTACAAAACGAGGTAAGTAAGAAGCCAGTGAAACAAAAAGTAAATCAGCAGAAAGAGGAGCAAGGAGAGGGGCCTCAGAAAGACCAGAGAAATGTATGAAGGAAATAGTAGGAGTCAATATTACGGTGAGCTATATTATACCTTGAGTAATCAAAAATTATTTTATTATTTTATGAATTATTTTATGCAAATCATGCTTTTTAAATTATATTAACATTACAATTATGTTATTTATTTTATGAACCCTCTTCGTTTAAAAATGAAAACCCATGGATATAATTGTTTATTAAATGTGTTTTTGAGTAATTATTTTATAAGTACCACCATGGAGGTCCTATGCCTTGGAGGACTTAAATAACTATTGACCCTCTGAATTGTCACTTTAGTGACCCACAGACGGTCTCATGCATTGGGGGACTTAAATAACCATTGGCTATCTGATTAGTCACTTTATGACTCTCTGTCTATCATGGATCCATTAACCCTCTATTCTGTTCTATACCGTGGTTATGATTATTTTACTTATATGATTTTGGCATTATGATTCTGTCATTTAAAATGATATATTGAAACCAAACTATTCATTGTTTCGTACCCTTATGCTCTTAGTATAAAATTCCTCACTCTGCCATGTACTTATAGCTATTAAACCCTTTCAGGTCAAAAAACATAAGGAGGAGTTGTTTTACCCTATTAATCAAGACCAAGACATGAGATAAACATCGTATTTTTTTTTTTATCTTTTTTTTGTTTGTAATTATTATTTAACTGATGTTACATAAATAATCATTCTTATGCACGCTTTAGATATTAATATGCACCTTTTATTCCGCTGCATTATCTAATTCGTTTAATCTACAATTTAATCCTTGGTAATTTTAGAAATTAGCTAGTTGTGAATCCTGCCATAAGCACCCAGGGTTAAATCGTGACAAAGTGGTATCAGAGCAATGGTAATAAATAAATAAATAAATAAATAAATAAATAAATAAATAAATCGTTGAGGCATAAGGCATGCGTACCATTAGAAAATAGAATAAGGAAAGTTTTATTTTGTTTGATACATTAGCCATTATGGGTATAGTCTCTTATTAGTTCCAGACTTGAGTTTAGGCATCTTGTGGTGCAAGAAATGTCATAACTCAATTTCAATGATTTTCTTCGGTATATGTTCGATCCACCAGAGTTCAAGGGGATTTTTGAAAATAAAAGCTATGTCCCAAATCTGCCAGAGGAAATGGGGGATTCTAAGATATAGTTAGCCAGTCACACCCAACCCTAAACAGGCAGATGGGTAGGCTGCTGTATCTACGAGCAGACCCAATGGAGGTGGAATTGCTATGGTGGAGGATCAATGGCAATAGTACACTAGACATATTTCTGGGACCGACAAGAGTGGTAGGCATGACCTCAAGCCTAGGATACCCTCACCTCTTGGTGGCGCCCTTGCCTCCAAAATTTATGGCCCGACGAGGGAATGCTTTTTAAGTGATAACTTACAAGCAAGAATCCACCTCCCTCAAAACATTATTAATGTCCAAACAATCGATTTTGGTGATTTTATGACATATGTAGAGGTGCCGGTATGCACCACAAGATGTCAGTTATGGGGTTCCGAAGCAGGCATGCCCATCTACCAGGTGGAGGTAGTTTGGTTATGTTTTGGTACTGAGCTAAGTGGTTGGGTGTTTGAGCACCACATGCAATTACAGTTCCGTGGTTGTTTCCAAATTAGATCTCAAGAGTAAGTCTTTTTTTTTTTTGGATGTACAGTGAGCTAATCATGGCCTAGTTCTAATCTGTTTTGCCATAGAGGGTTAGACACTAACTAGATGTAACTGTTAACTCGTAGAGGCAAGTAATGAAGCAACACCGTTATGCATAAATAAAATCGGTGTTTTTTGTGAATAATGCATATAATGCTTTGTGAACTATGTTTTGTATGTTATGTTAGTAATATCTTAAATTAGGTGGGTGATGATTAACAATTGTTATGTACAAAAAGAAATTATGCATCACTTGCATTAAGCTATTACCCTATAGCTGTGGCTAAATGATGGAAATGGTACTAGATTGTCGTCTAGCGGAGCCGATCCAAATGAAAAAATCGTAGAAAGAGCTATTGCTAGTTTCTTCCAGGCCTTGCAAAACAATGTAACCAATGGAATACCAGAACATCGTGAAGGGCCAACTACGATTAAACAATTCCAAGAAGACCTGAAACCTTCCGCATTAACAGGGGACTCGAACCCATTGCTACCTAAAGCATGGGTTAAAGAAATGGAGTAGATTTTTTGTGCCCTACCCTACACAGAAGAACAGAGAGTTTCCTTCATCACCTTTGCTCCTAAAGAAGATGCGTAAGAATTGCGGCTTCTCACCTTAGAAAATGAAGGGATCGTGACTTGGGCTGGATTTCTAGAAGTATTCTATGAAAAGTGTTTTCCAAACTCACAAAGGGAGCAAAAGGCATTGGATTTCTTACACTTGAAGCAAGGAACGATGTCGGTAGCAGAATATGAAACTAAGTTCACCCAACTGGCACGATTTCCAACGTATGTTATTCCAATGAAAGCCCAAAAAGTTAGGACATTCGAAGCAGGGTTGGATGCTAAAATCAAAGATAAGATTGAGGTTTTGAAACTACCAACCAATGCAGATGTGGTAGATCGAGTATACATTGCTGAGAAAGGAATTAAAACCTCGCATTTTAGCAGAATAGGTTAGAAGAAGTGATTTTGGGAACCAGTAGAGGGAGCTAGGTCAGTACCACCAGAGAAAATGAATACCAAACCTATTGGCCCAACTGGTTCGGCCAATCAAAGCGCTACTATCCGTAGGGATAACACCATTCTAAATTGTCCAAATTGTGGGAAGGCTCATCGGGGACAGTGCTATTGAGCAATGGGAGCATGCTATAGATGTGGCCAAGTTGGTCATTTGGTGAAAGATTGTCGAAAATTCACCAGCTCTGTGATAGGTACTTTTGATGTCATGACCTGAACTCACCTCTAAAAGTTAGGATCATAACCGTCCAGTAATCATGAGATTACCTATGACTTTAGACAAAAAATCAAACATATTTATCAATAGGGGGCCAAAAGCAGAAGTGAAAACGTAAAGATTGTCCAATGAGTTGTGCATATGTGGCAAAGTAAAAATCTTCCACACACACACACACACACATATATATATATATATATAATAACTCACACATCATATGATAATCCATTATACATGACCGGAATCATTCCGAAATTGTCATATGATAAACCACGGATCATTCAAAAGGACCTCAACAGAAACCAAAGGTTATATCCAACTTCGTCACACATGACCACAAAAGAAAACAAAATGGAAAATCAAAAGCCTCGTATGTGAGGCAACCTTGGCTGACTTCAAAAACTTGGCACTCTTTTACAATTTTACTAGGGCTGGGATTGGACATCCCACTGCTCACCTACATATATGAAAATAAAGAGTGAGCTAATGTCTAGTGAATAATACCAAAGTATAGAGGTTAATGAATAAGATTCGCATATACACAACTCATGCTTGTACTTAATACATAAGAAGCACAATTCTCATTCATAAAAGACTTTACAAAATCATAATGGAATGACCTCAGGTCCAATCAATTATAATCGAAACAACCTTCGGTCTAACCCATTCATTCATAATCGAAATGACCTTCGGCCCAACATATTCATATGTAATTGAAACGACCTTCTATCCAACATATTTATACATAGTCAAAACAACCTTCAATATAACATATTCATACGTATTCAAAATGACGTTCGGTCCAACATATTTATACACAATTGAAACGACCTTCGGTCCAACATATTCATACGTAGTCGAAATGACCTTTGGTCTAACATATTAATATGTAATTGAAACGACCTTTAATCCACTCAATTCTTGCTCAAAATGACCTTTGGTCCATAGTCATGATTATGCTCTCCTGTATATTCATACTCGAAACGACCTTTGGTCTAATCAATTCCTTATTCAATAAGACCTTTGCTCCTTTTAGCAAACATAGCAAACATACAAAACGACCTTCGGTCCAATTGACATATAAGAGAACCTTAGGTCTATTTGGTCAAACATTCTAAACGGCCTTAGGCCCATTCCATGTCTTTATCAAACATGTTGAACGGCCTTGAGCCCATTTTATATTCGTACAAAACAACCTTTGGTCCAATCTTATAATTTCGTGCTTATCAGTCACGTTTCAAGTCTTTTACGAATCAGACAAATAGAATACTCATTAATAATACAAATTCATGAGTTCAGAAAACTTAAAACAAAGGTAGCATTTAGAAAATAACATACATGAAAATATCTTTACTAAGATATTACTTACAGTGTTTAGATGGTTGATTCGTCCTTACAATTGACCCTACACATTTCATAGCGCATCCGAAAATTGGGTCACAATACAATTCAATCCGTTCTCAAATTCATTTATCTTTCTTAGGCATTTTTCTAACTCTTTGATTCATTTAGGATGCTCAATGTATGCCTAAGAATGCTCAGAAATAAAAAAGCACGGAAAGTAAGACATAAAACAACTTTCTAAAGTTTCTTGAAACAAGGCACTTCGTTCGAGTGCAACATTGGTTGCTTGAGCGAACCCCTTGGTGTACAAAAGTACTGGATGCTCTCATTTTGTGCTTAAGCCAACTTCTTGGTCGTTCGATCCAAGACCAAAAATAAAGGGTGGTCACTCGAGCGGTCATTTGGTTGCTCGAGCCAACCCCAATGTCTGCAAAAGTACTAGAAGCTCGAAATGTACACTCGAGCGATACTTTCATCGCTCGAGCGAACTTCTCAAATTCTATAATTTCCAGAATTCTGTTTGAGCTTCGAACACAAATTTAAGGCTCTAAATTCATGCGTGAGACACCCAAACATGCAAGAACACTCCCAAACACATCCATTTGAAGTTAGTTTCAACCCATTGTTCAAAATTCCATGAATTCATCAAAATTCGAACCACAAACTTAATGTATGTGAACTATTTTTTAAATCTTGCATCCATAGACTTTTAAACTTAGAATTGGACTCCAAAACGTGGTAATTCATGCATACTTGTAAGATATAATGTCCAATTCATCATAATTTACAAGGTTTATGCTTAAAAGTGAAGGATCAAAACAAATTCATGCATGCATGCCCAAATTGAGCACAATTCCTGCAAACTTTGCTCAATGCACATACTTAACTATGCATTCTTCTTGAAGTCACATTTAGATGACTTAAGTTCAGGAATTTAGAGTTCAATCACTTACTTAGAGCCTTCTATTCTCCCAGTTCTAGCTAGAACTTGAGTTAATCTTCACAATCTTTCAATCCCTTGAGCCAATCTTTAAGGTTTCCTCCCATTTCTCTTGAATTCTTACTTCCCTTTCCCTCTATGGTGTATAACTTTAGAATATTGAGCTAAAAAATGAGCTTAATCACAATTGGAACACACACACACACACACGCACACACACACACACACACACACACACACACACATATATATATATGCTTGACTAATCGAAATGGCTAATCAAGGTTTAGTGCTAATTAATTAGGCTCACTTAAATTAAATTAATCTAATTAATTTGATTTGAATCAATTTTTAATCAAATTTCACTGTAGGCTCTAAAACTTATGCTAATCACAATGGTACAGTCAATTTTGGTTTATGTCGCCTCTATAGTCCTCAATTTCAGTTTATTATGGAATACCAAACAAATTTCTTTACAATGGACAAATATAAATTGAAAAATGCATATAATCACATGCTTAGCACCCAAAATCATATTAAGCACATAATCACAAGTATAATTAAGATTAACAGCATAAATAGAAAGGGGTTATCACATTCTTTCCCCCTTTAGGAAGTTTGGTCCTCCAAACTTATGTTACCTTCCGTTGGAAACATATATGGGTAGCAATGCCACATCTCATCTTCTTTTTCCCACGTGGCTTCCCTTCCATAACACTTTTATGATTGGAATGGATTTGTTTCTCAATTGCTTCACTTGTTGTCAATAATTTGTTCTGGACATTTTTCATATTTCATATTCTCGTCAAGGGCTATTCGGTGATAATCAATTACGTGGAATGGATCTCGGAGATAGCCCCTCAAAATTGACACGTAGAATACGTTATGCATTTGTTCTATGCCCGACGGTAAAGCAACTCTGTAGGCAACTCGGGAAGTCTCTCTAGAATTTGAAACAACCCAATGTAATGAGGTGACAACTTACCCTTCTCGCAAAATCTTGGATAGCCCTTCATTGGAATTACATGAATTAATACATGGTCATCAACTTCATATTCAAGTGGCCTTCTTCTAACATCCACATAGCTTTATTGTTTGCTCGGTGCTGTCTTAAGTCTTTGTTAAATAACTTTTATCTTATCGGTGGTGGTTTGCACAATTTCAAGCCCAAGCATGACTCTATCCCCAACTTCTATCCAACAAACCATTGATCTACATTTTCTGCCATATAAGGCTTCATATGATGCCATGCCAATGGTAGAGTGGTAGCTGTTATTATATTCAAATTCTACTAATGGTAAGTAATCTTCCTAACTCCCTTGAAAATCTAAGGCACACATTCTGAGCAGATCTTCCAAAGTCTGTATAGTTCATTCTGAATTTCCATCAGTTTACGAATAGAAGGCAGTTCTGAGTTCCAATTATGTTCCCATTGCCCTCTATAGGCTTCTCCAGAATCTAGATACAAATTTTAGATCTCTATCCAACACAATACACTAGTACTCCATGTAAACGGACAATTTCATCAACATATATAGTGGCAAGTCTATAACCATCATAAGTAGATTGAATGGGAAGAAAATGTATAGATTTATTCAGTCTATCAACTATAACCCAGATAGAATTGATACCTCTCAGGGTTCGAGGTAAACCAACAATTAAATCCATGGTTATATGCTCCCATTTCCATTCCGGAATAGGGAGATGTTGAAGTAAACCTGCTGATTTCTGGTGTTTAGCTTTAACTTGCTAACACTGAGGACATTTAGACACGTATTCTGCAATTCCCCATTTCATATTAGGCCACCAATAGCTTTGTTTCAAATCACAATACATCATGTTGTTTCTTGGATGCATTGCAAACATTGACTTGTGGGCTTCATCTTGAATTTTCTTCTTTAAATCAGAGGAGTTTGGAAGACACAATCTGTTTTGGAATTTCAATGCTTCATTCTCCACACTAAACCCTTGTCTCGGATTCGTTTCAAACTCATCAATTATCCTCTTGAGGAACTCATCCTCCCTTTGTTTCTGTTTGACCTCATCAATTATTATTGGTTCAACTAAAATGGAGGCTATCAATCCACCCTGCTCATACAATACCACTTCAATTTTAGATTTCTCAAAATCTTTTAGTACTTCTTCTTGTTTAGTAAGCAAATAAGCTAAGTTCCCTGTTGACTTTCTGCTTAAAGCATCGGCTACAGTGTTGGCTTTACTTGAGTGATACTAAATCTAGAGATCATGATCTTTTATCAGTTCGAGCCATCTTCTCTGCCACATGTTCAACTCTTTTTGGGTAAAGAAGTACTTTAGACTTTTGTGATCCTTATAAACCTTGCATTTTGCCCCATACAAGTAATGTCGCTAACTCCAAGTCATGTGTCGGGTAGTTCTTTTCATATGGTCTCAATTGTCATGAGGCATAAGCAATTACCCTTCCATTCTGCATTAACACACAACCCAGACCCTTGTAAGAAGCATCACTAAATATCACAAAATCTTTCGTACTTGAAGGCAGTGTCAGCACTGGTGCAGTACTCAATCTTGTTTTCAGTTCTTGGAAGGTAGGTTCCCTTTCATCATTCCATTCTAACGGTTGTCCCTTGCGTGTAATTTAGGTAAACGGTACAACTATTTTGGAGAAGTCTTTCACAAACCGTTTGTAATACCCAGCTAAGCCCATGAAACTGTGGACTTCCATTACATTTGTCAATTAGGCCAGGTGACAATTGCCTCTATCTTTTGTGGGTCTACAGAAATCCCGCCTCTATTGATGGCATGCCCTAAGAAAACAACATCATCCAACCAAAATTCACATTTCTTCAATTTAACAAATAATTTACTCCCTCCGTCCCAAAATAATGGTCCCTTTTGGGGAATCCAACTTTTTTTGGTAGTACAATTATTGCATTTGAAAAAAGTTGATTTTCCAAAATTATCCTTTTGATAGTACATTTTTTTGGGAATATCAATGCATAATTGTACTTTTTATGTTGTTTATTAATTTAAAAGAAGGGTAAAATAGGAAATTTATATTATTTTGTACTTGATTTTTGAAGACGGACTAATATTTTGGGACAATGAAAAATGGAATAAGGGACTAATATTTTGGGACGGAGGGAGTATTTTCTATACGTGTTTGCAAAACAATTCTCAAATGTTGTTCATGTTGAATTATACTCTTTGAATATATCAGAATATCATCAATAAAAGTCACAGGTGTATTAGTCACCCCAAATGGTATATCTAGGAAATCATAATGTTTATACCTTGTTCTGAATGCGGTTTTCTCACCATCTTCTGCTTTCACCTTCAACTAGTGGTACCCGAATCTCAAATCAATTTTTCAAAATACTTGTGATCCCTGCAACTGATCAAACAAATCATCAATACGGGCAAAGGGTATTTATTTTTGATCGTGACCTTGTTCAATTCTTGGTAGTCATTGCACAAACGTAAAGTCCTATCTTTTTTTCTTTACAAATAAAATCGATATGCCCCATGGTGAAGTGCTTAATTGGATAAAACCCTTTATCAAGCAAGTCTTGCAGATGCTCTTTCAATTCTTTCATTTCAGCAGTAGATATTTTGTTGGGGGGTTTTTGAGATAGGTTGGGTTCCTAGTACAACATCGATGGTAAACTCTATTTCTCTGTTAACCAATTCCCTTGGTAGTTCATCAGGAAATACATTTAGAAATTCTCTAACAATAGGAATACTTTCTAGTTCAACGTTCATAAATTACTCAGTCAAGATGCTACTCAAGTAACCCTGACACCCCTTTCTAAGTAATTTACATGCTTTCATTGTTGAAATTAGATAAGGTGAAGGCACTACACCATTACCAACAAACACAAACTCATCATGTCCTGGTGGTCTAAACAAAACCCATTTTGTTACATAGTTAATGGTGGCACAGTATTTAGACAAACAATCCATACCCAGAATTACATCAAAGTGTCTTATGTCCAAGGGTAACAAATTCATATATAAGGTAGTACTGCCAATACGCATATCACAAATATGATACACAAATGTACATAACAAAATTCCCTAGATGTAGTAGACACACATAACAGATATGGCAATGATTCTAGGGTCTACTCAATCTAGATGCAAATGTAGTGGACACAAAAGCATGTGTGGATCCAGAATCAATTAACACAAAAGCATCTTGAGTACATATAGATATAGTACCTGACACAATAGCTTCAGTATTCCGTGTGTCACCTGGGACCAGTGTAAAGACTCTCCCTTGTCTCATTGTGTCTATGGTAGTATCAGGCCTCGTGATATTCCCTGATTTTGGGATGGATCCGGTCGAACTAGCAGCTAGTTTTCCATCTCGTTGATGCTCAGTTTGGGTACAATCCCTTACCATATGTCCCATTTTACCACATTTGAAGAAAGCCCCAAAGATATGTGTAGACACCCCATTTTTGACCGTCCTCAAGACTTGGACGTCACCGTTTGAACACTCGGTGATTATCCATGTTTGTGTTTGTTTGGAGTTCCCGGAGGCCTCGGCTCGCGCGCCTTGCCTCAGGATCCCCGAACTTGACTGTTTAGTGTCTGGTTTTGCACCAAACACTTGCATCTTGCCCTTGAGAGGCAAGGTGGGGCTTGTAGACCATCCCCACCCACCACCGGCAGTGGCTAGAGGCCACCAGCTGGTGTTTGCTGCCACCGGCAATATAGTTTGCCGGCCGGCACTATTTGTTGCCGGTCAGCACTTTTTTGTGCCGGTCGGCACTCTTTTTGGCCAAGATAGCATTTTTGGCCAGCTGATTGCTGTTCATCTGCTTTTGCAGATATTTTTAGATAGCTGTCTTGCTTTTGCATCCCTCCATACACGTGTATGGAGGGATACAAGATATAAGACAGCTGTCTTAAAATATCTGCAAAAGTAGATGCACAGTAGTCGGCCAGCCAAAGATGCAATTGACCAAAAAAAGATAGCCGACCGGCCATCTATAGTTCCGGCCTGCCAAATATTTGGCCGGTGGCCACAAAACACAGCCGATCGCCTCAAGCCACA
>NW_021026674.1:1927097-1955903 GCF_004153795.1 Camellia sinensis | reverse complement strand
CGTCTTTCTCCCTTTTATTTACCCGCTTATGATGGTTAGATTAGGGCATATTTTAATTAGTATACAGTATGACAGCATGTTTGCATCATTCACCTGTTTTGTATGCACCGGGCTCGGCGCATCATACTAACTGCATTGTATTTTCAATTCCAAGTTGAATACATGTTAGCTGTAGCATTTCATATGCCATGTTTAGAATAGCCGAGCCTTCTATAGTTGCATTTTTGCATGTGTTGCATTAGGCATTTCTGTATAATTAGGATCATGCATGGATTTCTAATTAGCTTCTGTTTTGGCTTGGAGTACTCGGTAAGTTTTATGCTTTAGCATCCTTCCATCCGTGTGAGTGACTGCCATGAATAGCATGCTTACCATGAGGCTATATGCTTATGTGATATAACTGCCTGAATGCTTGTGGGTGAAGGTTGGGTTATTTGGATTGGAACAATTCGTTGACTATGAGTTTTTTTTTTTTTTAAGCCCACTAGATAGTGGCAAAACCATCTTTTCTAAAAGCCCACTTGAGGGTGGCAAAATCGGCATTTTAGCCTACTTACGAGTAGCAAACCATTTTCAAAACAAACATGAAATGTTTTGTTCCAATTTGGGCGATTTGGTTTATACTTGTTTGCTGCGCGCATAACATAGTACTTCTAGGCTAATAATTGGTTTAAGAACACATAGCGTTTTCAAAATTGGATATCACGGTTAGTAGAGGCCGGTCTTCGGATCGGGCGAAAGGGGGTGCTCATAGCTGACCTTCCCCGATCGTACCCAAGCTCCCGAGCCGAGACAACTCCGGTGATGACGGACATGTGGCCTTTGGCACCGAGTCAGGGTTTCCTAAATTTTCCCATTTTAAAAATATTTAGGTGGCGACTCTGTATCTGGCAAAGCAGTCCATGTTTGGCACTACTTTTTCAAAAATCTGTTTCTCAAAACGATTTGCCAGATTTGGACTCTTTGGTTCAGATTAAGAACGGTGACACAAATCGAGAGTCCGAACTGTAGCGAGGTCCCCCCCTCCCCCCCCGCGGGCTTGCTACAATATGATAACAAACCCCAAGATGTTTCTTACCACACTAATTACTTGCCATATCTCTAGTGGAGCCCGAAGTGCTTGAGGATCCCGTATTTCACTTTTTCGATGATCCCTTCTTTGAGAAGAAACCCGTTCTCTTACTTTTCCAATCAGTTGGTGGTTTACTCTGATTGGCCATATCAGTTTCAGACATTAAAGCCCGATCCAACACATCAATGTAAGTAGGCAGTTTCAATACGTTCACTCTTTCTTGAATATCATTGCAGAGACTGCCCTCAAATTTTCTTGCCTTCTTATATTTGGTGTTGACCATATGCGGTGCGAACCTGGCCAATTTTATAAACATTACATCGTATTCTACCATAGTCAGATTGCCTTGTTTATGCCCCTCAAATTCAACCACTTTTCTATCACAGGCACATTCCAGAAAGTATTTATGGTAGAAGATCTCCAAAAATTGTGTCCAATTAATATTGTTGTTATTCTCACGGATTTACATCTACCACTTCCTTGCTTCGTCTTCAAATGTAAATGTTGCCAACTGTACTTTTTGTGCTTCGAGGCATGGAAATACTTCAAGCAGTTTCTCAATACCCAGGACCCAAGCCTCGGCCTTCAGTGGATCCACTCCCCTATGCAATGCCGACAGTTTCATCTTCTCAAACTCCTTGGTAAGAGCTATTGTTCGATCATCACTTTGCAAATCTTGCACAGGCTGTACCGGGGGTGGAGGTGGCAGTTGTTGGCACTGTTGTTGCCATTTCTATTATTGCCTCAATGTTTCTGCCATGTCCTGGATCAACCTTTCCATTATATTCAGTTTGGTAGTAAAGGATTCCTCTATCTCCTTGGCTCTTGTTCTCATCATTATCTGATGAGACTTACATTATCTTTCAGACAAAAATCATGTACAAAATATTCATAGACAGAAAAAGCACGGATATACAAATTGGCAATAGTTCATATATCATGTAGTCACATATTTCAGAATATTTTAACATATTCTTAATGTATTCAAGCATCTATTTACAATATAAATACAACTTAACTCTTTTCTAGACACTATTGCTCACTTGGACAAGTGTGTGAGTTAATACTCGTGCTCTGATACCACTCTGTCATGACCCGAACCCGGCCCTAAAAGTTAGGATCATAATTGGCCAGTAATCGTGAGATTACCTATAGCCTTAGATGGAAAATCAAACATATTTATCAATAGAAGCAAAAACACAAGGATTGTCCAATGAGTGCATATGTGGCAAAATAAAAACCTTCCATACACACGCACACATATATAATAACAAGCACATCATATAATAATCCATTACGCATGACCAGAATCATTCAAAAATTGTCATATGATAAACCAAGGATCATTCAAAAAAACCTCAACAGAAACCTAGGGTTATATGAGCACAAAAGAAAACAAAAAGGAAAATCAAAAGCCTCATATGTGAGGCAACCTTATCAAAATTCAAAACTTGGTACTATTTCACAATTTCACTAGGGCTGGGGCTAGACATCCCGCTGCTCACCTACATACATATAAATAAAAAGTGAGCTAATACCTAGTGAATAATACCAGAGTATAGAGGTTAATGAATGAGATTTGCATATACACAACTCATACTTGTACTTAATACATAAAAAGCACAATTCTCATTCATAAACGACTTAAGCAAATTATAATGGAATGACCTCAGGTCCAATAAATTATAATCGAAACGACCTTTGGTCCAACCCATTCATTCATAATTGAAACGACCTTCGGTCCAACATATTTATACATAATCGAAATGACCTTCGGTCTAACATATTCATACGTAATTGAAACGACCTTCGGTCTAACATATTTATACATAGTTGAAACGACGTTCAGTCTAACATATTAATAGGTAATCAAAACAACCTTTGGTCCACCATATTTATACATAATTGAAATGACCTTTGGTCCAACATATTCATATGTAATCAAAACGACCTTCGGTCCAACATATTCATCCATAATCGAAACGACCTTTGGTCGACTCAATTCTTGTTCGAAATTAGCTTTGGTCCATAATTATGATCATGCTCTCATGCATATTCATATTCGAAATGACTTTTGAACCAATCAATTCCTTATTTAGTAAGACTTTGGTCCATTTAGCAAACATAGAAAACATACAAATTGGCCTTCGGTCCTATTCATATATAAGATGACCATAGGTCTATCCTGTCAAACATTCCAAATGGCCTTAGGTCCATTCCATGTCCTTATCAAATATATTGAACTGCCTTGGGCCCATTCTCTATTTGTACAAAATGATCTCTGGTCCAATCTTATAATTTTGTGCTTATCAGTCGCTTTTCAAGTCTTCTACGAATCTGACAAGTAGAATACTCATTCATAATACAAATTCATGAGTTCGGAAAACTTACCATATAGGTAGTAATTAGAAAATAACATACATGAAAATATCTTTACTAATATATTACTCATAGTGCTTAGATGGTTGATTCGTCCTCGTGATTGACCCTACACAATTCATAGCACATACGAAAATTGGGTCACAATACAATTCAATCCGTTCTCAAATTCATTTATCTTTCTTAGGCTTCTTTCTAACTTTTTTTGGTTCATTTAGGATGCTCAATGTATGCCTAAGAATGCTCATAAATGAAAAAGAACGGAAAGTGAGACATAAAATAACTTTTTAAAGTTTCTAAAAATGGGGCACTTCACTTGAGCGCAATGTTGGTCACTCAGGCGAACCCCAGGCGAACCCCTTGGTTTGCAAAAGTACTAGATGCTCTCATTTTATGCTTGGGCCAACTTTTTGGTTGCTTGAGCCAACTTCTTGGTCGCTCAAGCCAAGACCAAAAATAAAGGGTGGTCGCTCTAGCGGTCTTTTGGTCGCTCGAGCCAACTCCTAATGTCTGCAAAAGTACTGGGAGCTTAAAATGTACACTCGAGCGACACTTCCATCGCTTGAGCAAACTACTCAAATTTTGGAATTTCCAGAATTTTGTTTGATATTCAAATACACATTCAAGACTCCAAATTCATGCATGACTCACTCAAACATGTAAGAACACTCCCAAACACATATATTTGAAGTTAGTTTCAAACCATTGTTCAAAATTCCATGAATTCATCAAAATTTGAACCACAAACTTAATGTATGTGAACTATTTTTCAAATCTTGCATCTATAGACTTTCAAACTTAGAATTGGACTCTAAAACATGGTAATTCATGCATGCATGTAAAATATAATGTCCAATTCATCATAATTTACATGGGTTATGCTCAAAAGTGAAGAATCAAAACAAATTCATGCATGCACGCCCAAATTGATCACAATTCCTACAATCTTTGCTCAATTCTCATACTTAACTACTCATTCTTCTTGAAGTCGCATTTAGATGACTTAAGTTCATGAATTCAGAGTTCAATCACTTACTTAAAGCCGTCTATTCTCTGAATTCTAGCTAGAACTTGAGTTAATCTTCATAGTCTTTCAATCCCTTGAGCTAAGGTAACATTTACATTTTCAGTTTATATTTACCAAATTTTTATAAACTGGTTTTTGTTTATTTTTTGTTTATTTTTTGAAAAAAATAAACTACAAACGCGTTTGGTAATTGACAAATTGTTTAAAAATAATAAAAAAAAGAGTGAGAAATAGCAAGTGGTGGCAAGTGGCGGCGGAAGACGGTGGTGAAAAGTTGTGACAGTGGGCGGTGGGTAGTTGGTGGTGGCGGGTTGGTGGCGGTGGTGGGTGGGTGACGGTGGCGGGTGGTGGGTAGCTGGTGGTGGCAGGGTGGTGGCGGTGGTGGGTGGTGGTGACAGGTGGGTGGCGGATGGCGGGTGGTAGTGGGTGGTGGCGGGTGGGTGGTGATGGTGGGTGGGGGACGGTGGCGGGTGATGGGTGGTGGTGGTGGTGGCGGCGGCGGTCAGTCAGAAAATATAGTAGTGAAAATACTATGAAAAAATATACAATAATTAGTAAAGAGAACAAAATTACATTTTTGCCTTAAAAAATTTCGTGTGCGGGTCACATGACAATTTCCGCTACGAAATTTATAGCACCAAACTAACAGAGGGGCTACATTGCAACTTTACCGAAAGTGCGAGGGTTGACCATTACAATTGAAAAACGAGGGGACCATAATAGGATTTGGTATAAAATGCAAAGGTGCAATGTGTAATTCACCACCCAAAAAAAATGCCCAAAGTATATGCAAAGCAATTCACCTTCTCAATTGGAACTTCATGTCGCTTGCACCAAGCAACTGTGATCCTAGGATCAAGGTAGTTGATCTTTGATGTACCCAATGCCACAGTTTTCAAATCTTCTTTGGTCTCCTTGTCCCGCTCCATTTTCTCAATCTTTGCAGTGGTTTGAGCAATCTTCCTCTCCAACCTACAAAATACATTTACCACTAGCTCCAGTGAGGCAGCCTCACATAGAAGGTGTACCTTATATACACAAGCAAGGTCTAGTGCTTACGCTTCAGGGTTCAGGTTAAGACTCAAAATGGAAACACATTTTTTGTGTTTTCGTTTTTTGGCCAAATTTATAAACTGAGATCACTGATTTATAAATCAAAAATTTTACCGAACAAGTTTTTATTTGAGTTTTTAAAATTTTTGTAAATATAAACAGAAAACTGAAAACGTAAGTGTTACCAAACGGCACCTAAGGTTTCCTCCCCTTTCTCTTGAATTCTCACTTCCCTCTCTCTCTAGGGTGTACAACTTCAAAATTTTGAGCTCAAGAATGAGCTTAATCACAATTAGAACAAATATATATATATATATGTATGCATGACTAATCAAAACGGCTAAACAAGGTTTAATGCTAATTAATTAGGCTCACTTAAATTGAATTAATCTAATTAATTTGATCCGATTTAATTTTTAATCAAATTTCACCATTGGCTCTAAAAACTATGCTAATCACAATGGTACAATCAATTTTCGTTTATGTCGCCTCTACAACCCTCAATTTTAGTTTATTACAGAATACTAAATAGATTTCTCTACAATGGACAGATAAAAATTCAAAAATGCATATAATCACATGCTTAGCACCCAAAATCATGTTAAGCACATAATTACAAGTATAATTAAAGATTAACATAGAACGGGGTTATCACACCTGAAACAGTTCAGAAACAAATAACAGTTGTAAGAGGGTGAAAAGAACAAAAACACTAATGGAGAGCTTTGGCTTTTGTACTTGAAAACCCCTATGCTACTGAGAACGTTGTGTCAAGTACACTTTCTATATGTGGTCATTCAGCTCATATACTCATTGATTCTGGATTAACTCATTCTTTTGTTTCTCCACATTTTACTCCCAAATTGACATCAACATCTAAACCCTTGGGATATGCATTATCTATGTATTTTCCATCTAATGGTTCCGCACTTAGTACAGAGGTATATAAATCCTATGCTATATCCCTAAAAGATGAAACCATGTATGTGAATCTGGTTCCACTCCGTATCAGTAGTTTTGATGTAATCTTAGGAATGGATTGGCTTGCTGCAAACCATGCCTCTATTGATTGTATAACCAAAAAGGTCTTTCTCCAGTTACCCAACCAACGCGAACTTTTCTTTGAAGGAATTGGAGTTTCTACCCCTCTATGTTTAATATCCATCGCAATAGCCCGACAACTTTTGAGAAAAGGCTGTTGTGATTATATTTGTTATGTAGTCAACACTCAATAAGTAGACCCAGATTCAACACCCATAGCTCAAGAATTTCTTGACGTCATTCTTCAAGACTTACCTAGTACTTCAGTCGACCGAGAAGTCAAATTCACCATTGAAACTCAACTCGATACACAACCGCTATTAAAATCTCCTTATCGCATATCGATTATGGAATTAAAAGAGTTGACAACGCAACCCCAGAAGCTGCTCGACAAGGGCTTCATACAACCAAGTACCTCACTATGGGGAGCTCCAGTACTATTAGTAAAGAAAAAGAAATGGTACAATGAGATTATGTATCGATTATCGAGAATTGAACAAGGTTACCATAAAAAATCGGTACCCTTTGCCATGAATTGACGACTTATTTGATTAACTTCAAGGCAGTCAAGTATTTTTGAAGATCGACTTGAGGTCTGGCTACTATCAAGTGAAGGTCGAGGCTGGAAGCATTGAGAATACTATATTCAGAACACGTTATGGATACTACGAGTTTCTTGTCATGCCATTTGGCGTCACAAACACTCCAACAGTCTTTATGGACCTTATAAATCAAGTGTTCAAACCCTATCTCGATGAGTTTGCTATTGTCTTTATTGATGATATTCTTGCATACTCTAAAACATCAGAAAACCATGAACAATACTTACGATCAGTTCTGGAGACACTACGTTATCACAAACTTTATGCCAAGTTGAAGAAATGCGAATTCTGGATCACTAGTGTACACTTCTTCAACCATGCCATTGACAAGAACGACATCTCTATTGATCCACAGAAGCTTGCAAGTATCATGGATTACCCGCGACCTCCTAATGTATTTGAAGTTTAGAGTTTCTTGGGATTGGTAGGATATTACTGACGTTTCGTTCAAGATTTCTTGAAGATTGCATCACCATTGGCTCAATTAACCCATAAGAACACACCGTTCAAGTGGACTGACAAACGAGAACGTTGCTTCTAGGAGTTAAAAAGTAGACTTGTGACAGCGCCCATATTGGCACTTCCTACTGGAATGAATGGATTTCTAATCTATAGCAATGCCTCACATAATGGACTAGGTTGCGTACTTATGCAAGATGGGAAAGTTATTCCGTACGCCTCACGTCAACTAAAGATTCACAAGAAGAACTACCCAACTCATGATTTGGAGTTGGTTGCGGTGATTTTCGCTCTTGAAATTTGGCGTCATTACCTCTACTAAGTAATAGGTAAAATTTACACCGACCACAAGAGTCTTAAATATCTGTCTACACAGAAGGAACTAAACATGAGGCAACGATGGTGGTTAGAGTTTATGAAAGATTATGATGTGAAGATTCAACACCACCCAGGCAAGGCTAATATGGTAGTAGATGCACTTAGTCGGAAGACCAGCAGAAGCTTGGCATACTTCTTTATTGAAAATAAATCACTGGTTGAAGACTTGGAAAAACTAGACTTGGAGTTAGTTCCACACATGGCCGATGGATTTCTCATTAATATAATCATGGAACCTACGATAATCAGTGAAATTAGGGCATGTCAATGTCAGGACAAGCTTTCAAAGAAAAGGTATGATGAACAAAGAAGTACGCCCAATTCTGATTTCATCATAGACAATGGGGTACTAAAGTTTCAAAACCGAATTTGTGTACCTAACATTCTAGAGATGAAAAGAATATATTGATGGAAGCCCAGAGCTCAAGATTCGTAGCTCATCCTAGAAATACAAAAAGGTACCATGATTTGAAAGAGCATTATTGGTGACGAGAATGAAGAGAGACATAGCAAGCCATGTTTCCAAATGCTTCTAATGTCAACGAGTTATGGCAGAGCATCAGAAACCTACAGGGCTACTACAACCACTCCCTATTTCTGAATGGAAAAGGGAACACATTACCAAGGATTTCATTATTGGATTACCACAATCAACCTCAAGGAACGATGCGATATGGGTCATGGTAGAGCAATTAATGAAATCTGCACATTTTCTATCTGTCAGAGTCATGTACTCTCTTAACAAATTTGCCACTTTATATATCAAGGAGATCATTCGATTGCATGGCACCCCGGTATTCTGGAACAAGTTACAGGTAACTTTGAGAACAACACTAAAGTTTAGCACTGCTTATCACCGAGAAATCGATGAACAATTCAAAAGAACAATTTAGATATTGGAAGACATGTTGTGAGTATGCGTATTAGACCTTAAGGGTAATTGGAACGAGCATCTACCATTATTAGAATTCGCTTATAACAACAATTACCAAGCAAGCATCGAGATGGCACCGTATGAAGCATTATATGGGAGAAAATGTCGATCGCCTATATATTGGACAAAAGTAGGAGACAGAAAGTTATTAGATCCAAAAATTGTGCAAATGGCCACTGACAAAATTCAACACATTCAACAGCAAATTTGCACTGCCCAGAGCTACTAAAAAAGCTATGCAGATACATAGAGACGAGATTTGGAATTTCAAGTAGGAAAGCATGTTTCTTAAAGGTCTTACCAACATGAGGAGTCATTTAATTTGAAAAATGAGGAAAATTGAACACGCATTACATCTGGCCAATTGAAATACTGGAAAGGATTGGCCCAGTAGCATACCGTCTTGCCCTTTCACCAGAATTGTCCAATGTTCATGATATGCTTCATGTGTCGATGCTCTAGTGATATCTTCGAGATTTAGAACATGTCATTGATCACGAAGACCTAGAAGTTCAAAACAATCTCTCTTATGAAGCATAACCAGTACAAATCCTCGACCGTCATGATCAAATTCTCTGAAACAAGACTATACCTCATGTAAAAGTCTTATGGAAAAATCATTGTGTTGAAGAAGCTACATGGAAAACTAAGAATCAAATGCAAGCCGATATCCACATCTTTTCGAAAACTAAGGTACGACAAGTTTGGGGACAAACTTCTATTTAGGAGGAAAAAAAAGTGACACCCCAAATGCTTAATTAATTTTAACACATCATTAATACCAAATTAAAAATAAAATAAAATAAATATATATAAATAAAATAATAGTAATATATTTGATTTGATCGTTATATGTGCTAAAATGTAATCTAATTTGAATCAAGAGGCATTGGTTTTGCTAAAAATGTGATTAATATATTGTTTGGGGTCAAATCAAAGCAACCACAAAATTATTATAATAGTTTGGCCAGGAGGGAATTAAGAGGAAATGTAAGTAATATGGCTGAAGGTTTTTAGAAAGGCCACTTGTGATGGCTGTAACATTTAAGGAAATGAATCACCACTTAGGTGTGATGGTTAAGGGAATGAGTCACCATCAAAAGCACAAGTATAAAACGGGGTAAGTAGGAAGCCAATTGTTGGCCATATATTTTGTGCAAGCCAATCACAACTTGACACGTGGTTCATAAGGGGAATTTGAGAAGTCAGAGAAAGTCCCTAGTCATCAACAGACATGTGACAACTTGTATCAATGGCGATGGATCTGCAAGACACTGGAACAGTCAAGATATGCAGGGTGATGTGGCCAAACAGTTGCTTATAATTTAAATTCAAATTCTAGAGGGAAGCCCAATCGCAAGACTAATTTAGCGAGAGCAAATTGTTTAAAGCCATGTGCAGTGATCATGGAGATTACTTCAGCAGTTATCACCCACTTTGACGGTTATCATCTAAGCCTATAAATAGTGAAGAAGGTTGATAGTGAAGGTCCCAGAACCAGATCTAGAAAGTAGTTTATTTACCTTACATTTTTCTTTCCAATCTTTTATTTCCAATCCTTTACTTTCCTGCACTGTATTTCAAACTCATAGGAGTAATTCTATGTTAGTCTGTTGCTGTAACCCCCTTCAAAGCTATAAAAGTGCGAAGGTACAATTGTAAACTCTTGTTTACTTAATGAAATTTGATTTTTGACATTGTTTCTCCCTCTTTCTTTTACTTTTGTGATTAGTCTTCTGAATTTTCTTCTAAAACCAACCACCAATAAAAGTCCTCTTTATTGAGGCTGAAAAGAACATCGAAGCAATCATCTGATTAATTGATCGACATTTACTATCGTTGTAAGGACTTATTGGTCCTTGCTGGAATGCGCTATTTACGTTTCTAACCTTCAAAGCCAAAAAAAAAACCAACATATATTTTTTGCACGCCTAGTGGGACTCATTATAATGGCTAGCCTTAGGAGCCAATGAGAAAATGAACTCCTCAAAGAAGGTGTAGAAGGAGATGTAGAAGCACATTACTTAGAGGATAATGTAGTATCACATCCCATGGATGTGCCTACTTCAAGTGATCCTACACAAGTGATCAAAAAGACCAGCACTTCAGGATATGCAACGCACATCCAAAATATTGGATAGGGCCATGAAACTGGACATTTAATTGTTCCATCTACCTAACCAATGAATCCATGGGGTCGATTGGTTGATGTTATGGGACAACAGTTAATGTATGTAATGTAAAGATGGGCAACATCCTTTTGGAATAGAATGAGCTCCTATCAACCACCTGTCATAAGGCAGACTAAAGAGAACATAAACTTACTTTAGCAGAGATTGGCTCGAGATAAACAGCCTATGCAAAGTAATGGACAAAATAATAGGCAAACTAGTGGTCAAACTAATAATCAAAATCATGAGAGACCATCACTTGTGCCTCAATCATGGTATGAAGCTCCTCGTTGACCACTAATAAGTCAGAGCACACCTTTGCCTACCAGCGAAACTATATACATTGATAGTTTGGGCTGATACAAGGAAATAGCATGTGAGTGTTTTCAAATCCTATGTTTGAACCTATGCCTAGCACACAGGTGTTCACTAATCCTGTGTTAGAACTTACACCTGGGGGGTTGAAAGGAATTCCTGCAGTTGGAAGAGAAACAACACTTGTTCCTCCTCTAGTAGTTCCCTTCGTAGCACCTTTTATGGGACAAATGCCTGCCCCAAAGGGGTAGCCATACCCTCAACATCAACTAGCACAACATGGAAAGCCCATGCCCTAGGGACAACCAGTCCCAAATGTGCCTTTACATGGACCAAGAGGGCTTCAAGCACAAGGAGTTCCTCTAAACCTTGTGTTTGCTCCTATAATAGTGGCCTAGCTAGCACAGAATATTGTACATGCTGACATTGTTAGAGAAATTTGTGGACTTATGGCCCGGGGGTCTAGACCCCTGTTTATAGAAAGCCTTACCAAGAATGGGTAGATAGGTTACATGAATACCCAAAGGAGTATAGGTTACCAAACTTTACCCTTTTCTATGGGAATGGAAACAAGTCAACTGTTGAACACATTGCCAAATTTACAAGGTAGTGTAGTGAGTTCACCAACAATGACTACATGAAGTTGAGGCTCTTTCCAAGTTCTTTAACTGGAGCAACCTTCATGTGGTACACAAACCTTACACCTGGCTCTATCCAGACTTGGCAACAAATGGCAGAAGTGTTTCATGCCTAGTTTTTCCAAACAGAACCTGAAGTATCTATGGAAGACTTGGCAAGGTTGAGCCAAAGGCCTGATGAGAAGGTTGCTCAATTCATTTCCATATTCAAAAGAGCATGAAACAAATGTAGGGTCATATTACCTGAACCTAAATTTGTGAGGTTCACCCAAAATGGGCTAGAGTTTAGGCTTCGAAAGAAGTTTGACTTAATAGAGTTTTGAGACCTAGTAAAACTAACTTATAAGGTCACTAGCTATGAGACTCTCCTTAAAGAAGGACAAGATCGAAGTAATGCATCCTATAGGACCTATTATAGGGACCCTAATTTTGAAATTGATACAACAGAGATCATAGGAAAAGAGCCAATAATCTGTGAAGCATTAATTCAAGAGGATACTACCATTGATCAGCAGTTTAGCAGTTTAAAAAGAAAGATCTTCATATGAAATATTCTTTTGATATATCAAAACCAGATGACATATCAAAACCAGATGACATATTTGATATTTGCTAACAACACATTTCCTAAAATTTCCTAAAAGAGTTAAGATCCAACCTTCGAAAGAAATAAAAGGAAAAATGTACTGTAAATGGCATAACTGTTTGTCTCACTTAACTAAAAAATGTATTATTTTTTGAGACAGGATTCAAGAGCGGATTCAGAAAGGAAGACTGAAATTTCCAGCCAAAAAAGAAAAGGTAATGGAGATTGATCCTTTTCTAGAGATTAGATAAGCTGGCGTACTAGACTTCCTTCTCCAAAAAGTAGAGAAGAGCCTCTCCTTGAAGGAGTTGGATGAGGTCAACGTGCAGATGCATGCTGCCAGCCAAACTGCCTTTCAAAGGAACATACAGGGTTCACCAGCAAGCGGGCAAAGCTTCGTGGGCCAAGAAGATGTTTCCAGCGAAGAAACTTTAGATCATGACTTGTTCGAAGCAGCTGTTATGCAACGAATGTGTCCCAGGTGCAGGCTGAGTTACAAATGGCTAAAAGGGCTTTCAATTGATGGGAAGCAGTACTACAAAGACGTGCAGAAAGATCATAGGCCAGTCGATACCTATAGCAAGAGGGCATACCCAAGTGGTCCTAGCCAGCAACCATCCTTGGTTGGGTCACCAGACGCTAGGAATCTGTCAAGAGGTAAGAGACCTCTATATGAAACCAAACGACCAAACTACTACAGGATGGTCAAAAAGCTTGTAAGTAAGCCTGAACTTGGCTCAAGACAGGGAACCAAGGCCAATGATTGGCCTTCGAAGATAAAAACAACAGGCCCAACGACTAGCATAGTGGGTTCATGGGTACCGGGAGTACCAGACTAGTTTGTCATGCAAAACAATCCTAAAATGATACCAACCCAAGGGAAGGCCTTTGTAGGCAAGGACAGAATGATCAAGCCTCCTTTGGTGGCTCCAAATAATTAGGTCTTAATCAAAAATCTGATGACAATGGAACCAAACATGGTTCTTGTGATCTCCAGATCTCAAAGAAGGAAGATCCAACGAAGGTTCACTCAATACCAGAAGGATCTGAAGGGAGCCAGTGAGGGCACCTCTTTGGCATAATCAAGAGGTCAAATAGGAGAAGGAGAGAGTTCAAAGCCTAATCCCAAGATCAACAGAAGTGTCAGTAGAGAGAAACTGGCTAAGGTCTATGATGAACTGAAAGTCAAAGCGAGATCGAGTTTGGCAGGCCTCGAAAAGGCCTTAATGGAAAGTGATGACGATAATGAGACAGACGAAATAACTTAGTCAGGCCAAGAAAAGATATTGACTGAAGAAGAAATGCTCGAAGCCTTCATAGCTGAACAAACAGAGTTTGTATTCAAGACAGACCAACAATAGACTGCTACTAAGGAACCTACTAACTTAGAGGTTCTAGAATGTAACATGGAAGATGCATCCCAACCATCAGGTCAGACTAACACAGAAATGGAGCAAGTACAGCCAGTAGTACAGTTTGGCTCATTCTCTCCAATGCCAATCAATATGGTCTACATGCTGCCATAGGAGTTTCAAGCTATAGAAGGGAATCAGGAGGGACAAGAGGGTGATCCTGTAGAAGTCTCCAGTGAGGATTTACAAACTAGCATGGTCCGAGTCTGAAGTAACCAAGCCTATGGAGACCAATGAAGAGAATGAAGAGGTAAACAGAGTTACCATATCCTACCCCTTTGAATATCCCACATTGTCAATAACTCAACATGTTAAACCCTTGTATATTAAGGCATACTTCGATGGGGTAGAGATGAACAAGGTATTAGTGGAAAATAGGGCAGCAGTAAACTTGCTTCTTCGTTCATCTTTAAGGAAATTGGGCAAGAGAAACCCTAGATTGATCCCAACAACCACGACCATTGCTGGCTTTGTTGAGGACAAGCATATGGCCCAAGGCATACTACCCATTAATCTGAGTGTGGTAACAAGGGATTCTATGATTGCCTTTTTTTGTCATAGACAACAATGCCATGGTTGGTAGAGATTGGACCCACAACAACAAGTGTGTGCCCTCTTTTTTAGATCAGAAAGTGATGATAGCCCTGAGCAACAGAGAAACAAAGGAAATAAATGCAGACCCACAGCCCTTCATTGCATGCGCAAATTTTACAAAAGCAAAGTAGTATACCAAAGGGGTGGTTCCATTAAGTGTGCCGAGGAAGCTTGGTGCAACAACCAAAGTAACGGCTGATGAGAAAGTGGCACACCTGAAACATTTTGTACGAGAAAATGCTGATGATGAATACGACTACATCATCAAGGGTACCAACAATCCCTGGTTATAGGCAGGAGGATCAAGAAGCTAGACCATCAGTCAAGTTCTTCACATTGGACGTTGAGACAATAGTCCAGAGAGTCTAGGAATAAAAAAGGGAAGCCATGATGATAGGCTATGTGGACTCACTTTTTTCCGCGTCCCGTCTTTAGGAAAGGGTTTGAAAAGAAGGCCTCACAGTTCGGACTCCCATGGTTCTGAATCTAGTCACACAAGTGCAATGTGAAACTGATAAACACCAAATAGTCCAAATCCAGCAAATCGTTTTGAAAAATCGATTTTAAATCAAATAATGCCAAAATTGGATTGATTTGCCAGATACAGAGTCCCCACCAAAATATTTTATTTTTGGGAAAATTTAGGAAACCCTGACTCGTGCCAAAGGCCACGTGTCCGTCATCACCAAAGTTGCCTCAGCTTGGGAACTTGGGTACAAGAGGGGAAGGTCCTGAAATGAGCACCCCCGCTCACCCGATCAAAGATCAGCCTCTACTAATCATGATATGAAATTTTATAAACATTATGTGTTCTTATTCCGGTTATTAATCTAACTTTACTATGTGACGCACACAAGCAAGTATAGACTAGTCGCAAGATTTGGAACAATTTAACTCATATTTGTTTGAAAATATGGTTTGAATTTGCCACCCTCAAGTGGGCTTAAAAAATGCAGATTTGCCACCAAACATAGTGGGATTTAAATATGATTTTTCCACAACATAGTGGGCTTAAAACACGCATTTGTTGAATCGTTCCAATTCAAACAACAAAGCCATCATCCGTAGGCATTCATGCAGTTTAGCATTAAAGCACATAGCCTCATGGCAAGCATGCGAATCATGGCAATATGGCAATCACACTCATGCAAGTATGCTAAAGCATAAAACTCACTGAGTACTCCAAGCCAAAACAAAAACTAGTTAGAAAGATGCATGATCCTAACTATACAAGATGCCTAATGCAATGCATGCAATATGCAATTAATAGGCTGGGCTACTCATATGGCATATGATCTATTTGAACAACATGCTATATGTGAAGCCCCTGAAAAATGTATTCTCTTTAAAAATCCTAATGTTTGAATTATTTCCTTAAAGCCCCTCAGTTCCTTGAATTAATTCAAATCTTGTCGGCTAGTTTTTTTTTTTTTTTTTTTTTTTTTTTTTTTTTTTTTTTTTTTTTTTTATCGAAGCATGAATATCCTAGCCGAATTAGGTTCCTTAGCCTAATTTAATTTAATTCTACATAAGTAAGGTTCCAATACATGAGTTTAATTCCAAGCCCTCACTTCTTTATTTAAATTCCAGAATTACCCCAAAACTAGTACATGTACTTTTATACTATAGGACCATCAATCAATTTGAGATTTATATATATACATTGGGAAATGTGTCCATAGTATCTAAATTGAATAAAAAAATTCCCCATCTCCCTTCCCCATGGCCGGCCACCCTAGGAAAATGTGAGGGGCCTATTTTCAAGAATTGTAATCATGATATTCTAGAAACCCCAGCACCTAGTACCTCTAAATCTAGGGTTTTGTTCCCAACACTAGTTTCATTCCAACTAGAGGCCAACTAGGTATTGTCTAATCACATGATTAAGTTCCCTAATCACTCCCTATTCCATTAGACTCCAAGTAAATCCAAACTTTTCCATCCAATTCCAACTAGTGGGCCTTTATGTCCTTTTACACCAAAATTGCCTATACCACCATCCCCTAGCATGGCATACACAAACAACACACACTCACACACATTCGGCCTAGAGGAGAGAAAGGAGAGCAAGAGAGAAGTCTTGAGAGGGAGAGGAAGGAAGAGGAGAGCAATCTTGTTCAAGCCTAGCAAGTAAGCCACAACACAACTCTCTCTTTCATTTTCCTTTTTTCAAATACATGCTCTTAAGGGTTCTAAACCTTGTTTTCAGATGTGTAATTAATGATTTCCTTGTGTTAAAAATGATAAGAGTTGAGCCATGATTCTACCTCTCTTGTAGTTTCCCTCATTTCGGTACAAACTATCTTTTTCATACCAATCTCTCAAACTTTCCAAAGGAACACCTTCAAGCAAATTTTTTGAGCTTAATATATGCTAGTTAGCATGTTTTCATCACAAAAGAATTGAAAATTTTCCCGTAGTGGATCTCTTTTCTCACAAATCTTCTTGTTTTGGGTATTGTGCCTTAGAATCTGTTTTCGCAGCCAACTTTCAAAATTTCTAGAAAAATGTAGAAAATTATTCTGGACCTATATTTTATGTCAAAATCTTCCTTAAGGAGTTAGCGTTCAAATAAAATTAGTTTCATTGTAAAACAGTGAGCGGTTTGTAAGGAAATCAAATTTTTGTAACGGTCAATTAATCTGGACAGCGCTAGAGTGCTTCTTAAATAACTAAAAATCTAGAAAAGCTATCCCATTTCAGAAATATGTTCTGGAAACTAGATTAAATTCTCTACGAGCCATACAAAGGTTGAGTCCGGTAAAAATCTAAAATAGCCCTTTTCATTCTAATCCTTATGTGATATTGAATCTGGAAATTATGTTGTGCATGGGTGTTTTATGCTCTTGTGTTCATGAAAATGCTTATTAGCATAAGATCATATCTTGGCATGATATTGTATGTGTTACGGTTATGTTCTTTATCTTCTTCATCTTAATGATGCATGCTTATGTGGATATTATTATCTTGTTAAGCTAGTCTAACCTTGATTTAAAACATTTAACTCCACGGAAAACTTAATTGGGATGGTATTGGGTTTTCGATCACTTGAGTAATGAAAGGGTGATAATTTGTGATGTATGGATTCTTGGGATGCGTTCCCTATTTGGAAGCTGAAGTCTTGTGCAAGTGGTTTTCGGAACCCTTGAACGGAGTGGTTGTATTCGGACCCTAGGTGGTTTGGTGTGAGGAGGGATTTGGGCAAGACCCTATTTTATCGTCTCTTTTGAGGCTCTGCGGTTGGCGCTACACGGTACATAACCGTTGGTAGGCATCCGAGGTTAGGTCTGCAACAAAGCAGCAAAAGAGGAGGCATACCAAATAATCCGCGTCAAATTCTTGTGGTTGGAAGGACGAAATCTCTTTGGGGGATTTCTAGTTTACTAACGTCTAACCTTGTAACCATTTATTTATTTAGTTGAGTATCATGCTTTACTACTTGCTGTCATATTGTGATTGTGTATTGGGCTGGGGAAAAAGGGACGGGGTGTGTGTGTGTTTACTGGGCATTCAAAGCTCACGGCGTATCATGCCAGGTGCGGAAGAGGAGCTTATAGCTGGAGACGACGAGCCTGAAACCTTCGAAGACTTTTGACTATCTTAGAAAAGTTAAAAATTTCCCTTTTGATATTTTGTAAGGCTCATGTGAAGATTAAATTTTCTTTTGGGATGTAATGTTATGAAACAAGCTTTTGAAATTAAGGATATTCACGGTTGTTATGTACTTATATTCTATATATATATATATATATGTATGAACCTTATCGTTGCTTATGAGACCTTGTGTCAATACCTTTTAAGATCTGTCAAAAGGGTAGCGCGCTACCTAAGAAAGCTTGACTTAGAAGGGAGACTAATTTGACTCCTCCGGTGATCTGGGATCTTACTTGGTTATTGACCATAGGAGTCATTAGTGACTCTCCCTTGACTGCAACCAATAGTGTAGATTCAGGGCGTCACACTATAAACACGTATTCAAAGAAGCTATTGAAACAACAATGCAGTTTGTATTTTGTGCCGAGCCTTAGTGCATGCAAGACAAATGAATGGATGCAAGCATGCGATATCTTAATTGAAAATGTCCCTAATCTAACCATCAAAAGTGATTAAATAAAAGGGAGAAAGACGTAGGTTGGAAGACATGCACATACACACGCACGCATACTTATTACAATATCACGCCCTCGTGAAGGAGGGTCCAAATGAAAAAGAGCTAACTAGCTACGCTAATGAAGCTAAATATTACAAAACGAAGTAATTAACTATTCTAGCTAATCAATATTACTATCATGACCCGAACCCGCCCCTATGGGTTAAGGACATAACCGGCCAGTAATCCTGAGATTACCTACGGCCTCAAACCTTAACAGACATAACTCATCGGAGTAAAGGGGCCAAAAGGAAGCAAAATTTTAAAACTTTGTCCATAGAGCCGTGCTTATATGCACTCAAAACAAACCATGCACATATACGTTAATAACCCATAACAAGTACAGTATCACAAAATCCTTTACAGACAGGATCATCCAAATTGAGTATACCCATATCAAAACTATATACAGATGTACACAAAGTCCTTGCCAACGAGACAAAATATAAATACATAACAAAATGGCAAGGATGGGTCTCGTACGTAAGACACAAGGCTGACTCTCCAAAACTCATGTTGTTCCTGACAGACTTCACTAGGGCTGGGTTTGGACTTCCCTCGGCTCACCTACAAACACATGAATGAGCGTGAGCGATAGCCCAGTGAATAATATCGAATACATAAGTTACATAAGCAATATGAAGAACATGCTCCGAATGGCCTTGGGCCCAATGCATATTTCTGCTTAACATATATACACTTATACAAAATTCAGATCAAATGACTGTAGTTCCAAACATGCTGGCCTTTGGCCCAATCAGATTTCCATTCATGTGAAAACGGCCTTCGACCCATTCATTTATGTCAGAACGGCCTTTGGCCCATTCATTTTGGTCAAACGGCCTTCGGCCCATACATTCATGTCAAAACGACCTTAGGTCCATTCATTTATGTCAAAACGGCCTTCGGCCCACTCATTTCTATCAAAACGACCTTCGGTCCATTCATTTCTATCAAAACGACCTTTGGTCCATTCATTTCTATCATGTCAAACTTTTGTCCACAATCCCAATTAGCAACTCATAAAGCTTATAAGGGAAATAAACAATTGGACATTGACAAGCTTTCAAGTATCGATATTACTCACAGTGATCGGCTTGTGGATTTGCCATGGAGCTTGACCCTACACATTTCATGAACACAAAAGGGGTTACTAACAGTTCAATCCGTTCTTTGATTCACATATTCCTGTTTAGGCTTTATTCTTATCTCATTAACTCATTTACAATGCTTAACATATGCCTAAGAGTGCTTACAAGTGAAAGAGAACGGAAAACGAAACACAGAACGAGCATAAAAAATTTCAGAGAACAGGATCCCCGCTCGAGCGTCAACTTCCCCGCTCGAGTGGACCCTTAAGGCCTGCAAAAGTACTGGTTGCATGAAAAATACACTCGGGCGTGGAATAGTGCGCTCGAGCGGAAGGCCTGTCTACAAAAACTCCCCGCTCGAGCGTGAGATAGCCCGCTCGAGCGTACATCCAACTCTGCAAAAAGTGCTGGGAGCACGATTTTCCCGCTCGAGCGGCTCTTCCCCCGCTCGAGTGGACATCAAAAATCTAGGTTTTCCAAATTGAGTTCTTGAGCTCCAATTCGAATTTCAACCTACAAAGCATGCATGTTATCGCTCAAATCTCAAATATAGTTATGCTAACATGCCATAAACACCAAAACGCATTACAATGGAGCCCAATTCACAATTAATTCACATGCATGCCCCAATCTCCCATCAATTCATTCTAATACAAACAAAATCATACATTCAAAGCTCATATCATAATTATTCAAACATGCATGCTAACCTTGATTTCATTTCCATCCCAAACAATGCAAATGGTGTTCATTCTCATGGAATACAACAAAAGTATGCTTGCATGTAAGATTTAACACCTTTATTTCCATGTTCAACTCAATACATGCTAGATTATGCATTTTCACAACAATCATATACATGCATGCCTTCATTGACCTTCAATTGAACACAAGCAACTCAATTCCCTTACATTCAAACTAATTCATGCTCTTGACCATCTATTAAACTTGAATTCACAAGATGATGACTATAAATGCATGAATCACTCACCAAGGAGCTTTAATCTTCCCAATTTGGCAATACTTGAGCTTAATCTCCAAAAGGTCCAAGTCTTGAACCACAAATGAAATATTCTCTCCTCTCTCTCTCTAACAGCCGGCTCTCTCTCCCTTTCTTAAGTTTTGATCAGCCAAAATGAGGTCATAGGAGAGAATGGGATGTGTAGTGCTCAAATACAACAAACCCCACTAGCCACAATTAAAAATATTAACAATTTGAGCACAATGCCATTAAATAAATCAATTTAATCTAACCCGAATCACCGTAGGCTCTAAAAGTTATGCTAATCACAATGGCGTAATCAATTTCGGGTTCCGTGGCCGATAAGGCCCTCAATTTAATTTCCAAAGCAGATTATTCAAATAGGTATTCCTACGGTGAACAGATAGAATTCCAAAATCACATATATTCACATAATGGCACACAAAATCATATCAAAACATATAATCACATACGTATTAGGGACCAATTAACATAATACAGAACAGGGGTATCACCATTACAAACTGAATTAAGCTAATCAATTACAAAATGAATTAATTAACAAAATAGTTACAACACATGTATGAATGAATTAGCTACAACTAACTAATTTAAGCGAAGCAAGTAAATGGCCTCAAGGGGTGAGAGATGCATGCATGCTCGGCTTTTCCGTCCGAAAATGCCACCGCCTTGCCATTGCAGCCTCTGTTTGCATATTTTTACCACTGAAAATTATGCCAACTTCCAAAACACTTCTGATCCCCTTCAAGAGAACACAAAGCAACCTTCTTCATTGATGGCCGATTGGCTACCAATGGTGGCCAATGGCTACCGTTGGCCACCATTGGTGGCTGGTCGGCTGATACTGGTGGCCGTCGGCCACTGCTGGTGGTCCGTCGGCCAGCTCTTCCCTGAACTTCCTTTTTTGCTACAACAGAGAGTAAACAGAGGCAAAGCAGTGTATTCTCAAGATTTGTGTGTACTGGTACCCTCCTTATCATCACACAAAGCTCAAAGGAGTGTAGCTCTTGGCCCTCAAAACATCAGCCAAGCATGTTTCATGCATGATGGCTAAAGAACCAAGCTTGTACAAGCTTAATCAATGCACAAACAAGACTAAAACAACTACCACCCTATCATGCACGATGAAGGGTGACGGTGACCAAGGAAAGTGGCACGTTTCATCACTTTGAGTATGAAACATCCCACTTTCCTCGTGTTCGAATTAACTTCCAATCCGAACACATGCAATGCAACACGAAAAATGCTTTATCTTGCCTCTTTTAATTATTCATTTTTGTTTACTCATTTTACATTACAGATTAATTCTTTAATCGATTAGTCCAAGGTGAGTGTCCTCTAATGAGAGGGGTGTCAACCAAGGGATGATTTAATGCAAGAGAGAGGTCATGCCTTTGATTAGTAGAATCCCTCAAAAGAGGATTGCAACCATTAAGCACGGACCTCGATCCCAAGCTTAAACACAACCCGAATGTTAACCAACCCTCGAAGAAAATGAAAAAGTGAAGAAATGAGGGAGGTTGCAGATATGTTAAGTACTGTAATGGAGTGCAAAACAACACTAAATCATGCCATTAACTCAAAAGAAAGATGATCAAGGCATTGAAACAACAAACTATTGAAGGGAATTGCACTACAATCATGCCATACAAGGCTCAAAGGCCCTAACCAGTGCAAAACAGAGTTAAAAAAAGTCAAAATAGTAGCAACAACATGCTGAGATGAAGTTACAAAATGCTAGAAAAACATGCTCGCATGTTAAGCTATCTAGGCATGCAAACAAGACACAAGGAGGGAAAGCTAACCACTCCAAATTTGGACTTCAAAAGAAGGTTTTTGTCACTGAAATTACTCTGAATTTCAGTGGTTAAAAGGTCCAAAATGTTTGATTTAAATGTGAGGAAAGATGGCACAAAAAGCTTCACAAGCTAAGGAACAAAAGGAGGGGACAACCCCCTAACTCACAAAGACTCAAACTACCATTTTTATGCCTCAAAAATAGAGTTTTTTTGAAGTCCAAAATCAGCTCAAAAGCAGTGTAAAAAGATGGCAAAACAAGTATTTAAAACATGCTTAAAATATAAGTGATATACCTCTTGAAGACAAGATGCAAGTTAGAGTAACAAAACAAGCTAAATCAAGCCAAAATCCTCTTCTAGAGCTCAAAGAGGGCCTCAAGAGATCTTAGCCCCAAGGTGGCCAAGTTTGATCAAGGGTTGATGTGCAAAAGTGTAGAGAAACTAAGCAAGTGTATGCAAAATAACAAACGAGCGAGAGAAGTCTAAAGAGAGAGAGAGATTTTTGGTCCAAAATTTCTAACCCCCCAGAATGGAGGAGGACACCCCCTATATATAGAAAACCAAGGTTTGAGCTTGAATTCATCCCTCCATGCACGTGTATGAAGATGTAGTTCAGTGAGCAACAGCTGACAAACAAATATCTTAAAAAGGAGACCAATGGCTGTCGGCCACCATTGTTAGCCGACCAGCCACCACTAGTGGCCGACAGGCACAACTTATGGCCGACAAGGTCTAGGGTTGGCCGACAGGTCACTCTCTCTTCCAGGCAAGAGGCAACAAGCCCTTGGTCCAAAAATAAGCACAAAACAGTCAAGGTTCAAGGCTCAAAGTCAAGGCGTTCCGCCGAGGACTCGAGGCGCTCAAATGAACACAAACAAGCACAATCATTGAGTGCAGAAACGATGACATCCAAGTCTTGTGGACGGTCAAAAATGGGATGTCTACAGGCTGCAAACATCAGTAATAGGAGGCCAAATCATTAGCTCTAAGTAAGTATTGTGCGTTGGACATTGAAAATAAAGTTCAGAAAATACATCAAGAAGAGGCATTATAGACAGATTTTGTATATGAAGAAGAAAGTAAAGATGTTGAACCAATAAGGGTTATGGCATATCAAGATGAAAACGTTTCTTTAAAGCTAGAAGAAGGTGAAGGAGAAGCATTGGTAAGCACTCAGATGCAAGATCCTTTGGAAGAAGTCAACCTAGGAGAAACTTCAGTACAACAACCTACCTACATTAGTGCTTGATTGGATCTCATTGTCAAGGACCAGTGATTGGTTTTCCTTAAACAATATAAGGATTGTTTTGTTTGGTCTTACAATGACCTACCTAGATTGGACAGGTCATTGGTGGAACATAGACTTCCAGTCAAGCCAAACATTAAGCCACATAAGCAGAATCCTTGAAGAATGAGTCTCGAGGTGGTTCAAAAGGTAAATGAGGAAATTGCTAGGCTCCTCAAAGTAGGCTTTATCTAAACAGCCAGTTATATTGAGTAGATGTCCAATATTGTGCCTGCGATCAAGAAAAATGGCAAATTGAGGGTATGCATTGATTTCAGAAATTCAAATCTGGCAACTCCAAAAGATGAGTACCTCATGCATGTAGTTGATCTGATAGTGGACAATTCAATAGGGCACGAGATCTTGTCCATGATGGATGGACACCCTAGCTACAACCAGATGTGCATAGCAGAGGGGAATGTTCACAAGACAACTTTCAAGTATCCTGGGAACATTGGGACCTTCGAGTGGGTTAAGATGTCATTTGGGTTGAAGAATGCTAGGGCAACATATCAAGGGCAATGAGCACCATCTTCCATGATCTCATTGGAGGGTACTTGGAGTGTTACATTAATGATATTAATGTAAATCTTAGTCTATGGAAGAGTATTTGGTTCATCTGACAGTAGCTTTCGAAAGAATAAGAAAATTAAAGGTAAAGCTCAATCCACTCAAATGCACTTTTGGTGTATCAGCTAGAAACTTCTTGAGGTATATAGTTGTGATAACCCCGGTCCACATTATGCTAATTAATCATAATTGTGTGTGTGATTATGTGTTTGATATGATTTTGAATGCCGTTTATGTGAATATATGTGGTTTTGAATTTCTATCTGTTCACTGTAAGAAAATCTGTTTGATTTAAACTGCTCTATAATTTAATTGAAGTCCTTATCGGCCACAGAAGCTAAAATTGATTACGCCATTGTGATTAGCATAATTTTTAGAGCCTACGGTGAAATTTGATTGAAAATTGATTCGGATCAAAATAATTAGATTCAGAACGGTTAATTAAGTGCTATTAATTAGCTATGATCAAATTTGATTAAAGAAGCCTATATAAAGAACCCAACTACACTTAAGCTCATTCTTTTGAGCTCAAAGAATCTGAATTTGCTCTCTAGAGAGAGAGAGAGAACCAAAATTAGGGAGAGAGAATGGCCAATCTTGAAGATCTTGCTAAGGAGATCAAGCTTTGAAGGGCTAGGCTCAAGAAATTACTACTATTTGGAAGATTGAACCTCTAGGTGAGCATTTGAGCATAAATTCATGAGTATAAGTTTGTAAATTTGTGTATTCAAACTAGTTGGGTAATCAAGAACACAAATTGAGATGAAGTTGAAGAATTTAAAGCTTATATGTACATGCATGTATAGAATTACCATGATTTTGCATAATCAAGCATGTATCAAGTTGAATATGGGAAAATGAGTATTAAAGCATACATGCAAGCATAGTTTTGTTGATTTTCATTGTTATGAGCATCATTGGTGCTATTTGAAATGGAATTGAAGTTAAAAATTGACATGCATTTTTAATTATTGGAGATATGGAGCTTATATGAGGTTTGAATGCATGAGTTTTGATTATACAAAAGAAGTGTTGAATAAATTGAGAATGTGACCATGATTTTGAGCAATTGGCCTCATATTCCTTGTATACTCATAATATATAATGTATTTGCATTATGTGTTTTGGACCTTTGGAGGTTGAGTTTGAACTTGAAGAACAGTTCTGGAAAACCCAGAATTTGGCATGTCCGCTCAAGCAGGGAAAGCGCTTCTCGAGCGTGAAATGAGAGCTCCCATAATTTTCTTTGCAGACATTGATGTCCGCTCGAGTGGGGACATTCACACTCGAGTGGGGAGCCATGTGGTGTGACCTTCAGCTCGAGCATCCGAATTCACGCTCGAGCATAAAAATGAGGTAACCAATACTTTTGCAAACCATGAGGGTCTGCTCGAGCGGCAGAACCCACGCTCGTGGGGGGACCCCTATTTCAGAAATTTTGTAAGAGTGTTCTGTGTTTCATTTTTCGTTCTCTTTCACATCTAACTACTCTTAGGCATGCATTGAATATTATGAATGAATTAAAAGAACAAGAAAGAAGCCTAAGAGGGATGTATGAATTAAGAACGGATTGAATTGATTATGACCCGTATGTGTTATGTAATGTGTACGGTCAAGCTCCATGGCAAATCCACCGGCAGAACATAGTGAGTAATATCTTAATAAAGATATTTTGAAGTATGTTATTTGTCCAATTACTTATTTCCCTATAAGTCTTATAAGTTTTTTAATTTGAATTGTGGACAAATGTTTGCTATGCCATAAGGTCAGGCCTAAGGCCGTCTGCTATGAATGAAAGAATGAATGGGCCGAAGGCCGTCTGACATGAATGATAGTTGGGTATGAACAATTGGGCCGAAGGCTGTCCGATCTGAACGATTCGGCCAAAGGCCGTCGGATATGAATGATTGGGCCGAAGGCCGTCGGATCTGAACGATTGGGCCAAAGGCCGTCGGATATGAATGATTGGCCCCAAAAGGCCGTTAGACATGAATGGATGGGCCAAAGGCCGTCGGGTATGAGTTTATTGGGCCCAAAGCCGTTTGATACGTCTAGAACTTTAGTCGATTGATACATTAAATAGATACATGAATTGGGCCCAAGGCCGTATGATGTAACCATTTCAAAGATTGTTCATTTATCTTCCTTATTTGATATTATTCACTGGGCTTTCGTTCACGCTTATTCATGTCTATTTAGGTGAGCCAAGGAACATCCAAACCCAGCCTCGGTGAAATATGTGAGAAATAGTCAAGGTTTTGAAGAGTCAGCCCATACGTCTCACGCACGAGACTTGTTTTCGCCCTTTTGCTATTTTGTTACATTTAGTTATGTTGGCAAGAATGTTGGATTACCTTTGTATATAAGTTTTGGGTAGGCTAACTAAGACTTGAATGATCTTGTGTATGTACAGAACTTTGTGTTGTTATCCCTTTGATGTGAGTTATTAACAGGTATATGTATATGGACTATCATGATATGCCACGTAAGCACAGCTCTATGGACAAGAGTTTTAAATTTTGCTTCCGTTTGGCACCTTTACTCTGACGAGTTATGTCTTGTTTGGTTTGAGACCGTAGGTAATCCCTTAATTACTGGCCGGTTATGTCCTTAACCCATAGGGGCAGGTTCGGGTTATGACAGAGTGGTATCAGAGTACGAGTTAATAACTCACACACTTGTCCAAATGAGCAATAAGCGTCTAGAAAAGATCTAGGATGCGTTCATGTGATAAGTATGAATTTGAAAGCATCTAGAATATGCTTAAATGTTTTAATGTGAACGATTGTGTGTTATAAGTTTGTGATTTGCTTGCATTGCAAATTATTTGAATATGATGCTCTTTAGTATATGCATACCTGTGAATCTTTTATATAAAGTATAATGCAAGTCTAATCAGATGGTGAGAACAAGAGGTGATGAAATAGAGGAGTCCTCTACTACCAAAATGGATAGAATGGAAAGATTGATTCAGGAAATGGCAGAGACATTGAGGCAACAACAGTAGCAACAATAGTGGCAGCAACCACAACCTCCACCTCTGGCACCACCCGTGCCAGACTTACAGAATGATGACCGAATAATAGCTCTCACCAAAGAGTTTAAGAAGATAAAACCGCCACAGTTCCATGGCAGATTAGATCCATTGAAAGACGAAGCATAGGTCCTCGGTATCGAAAAGCTATTTGAAGTGTTCCCTTGTTCGGAGACATAGAAAGTGCTTCTAGCCACCTTTATGCTAGAAGATAAAGCAAGAAAATGGTGGATGTTAATGCGTGAAAATCATAAAGATGTTAACTGGGTGAAATTCCTAGAAGTCTTCTACAATAAGTACTTCCCTCAGTGTGTCTGTGACAGGAAGGTAGCGGAGTTCATGGAACTAAAACATGACAACATGAAAGTGGCTGAGTATGAGGCCAAATTCACTTAATTGGCCAGGTTTTCACTATATGTGATCGATACCGACTACAAGAAAGGGAGACATTTTGAAGGTGGGCTTCGAAGTGACATTCTAGAAAGGGTAAATGTCTTGAAGCTAGAAACCTATATTGGGGTGCTGGACCGGGCCATAATGTCAGAAGCTAACATAGCTAGACAGACTAAACCAACGACAGACTGGAAAGGTAGTAAGAGACAAGGCTTCTTTTCGAAGAAGAAATTTTTGAAGAAGCAGAATACGGGCTCCTCGAGTACTTCTAATTCATCTCGAGATACATCCCCAATGTGTAATATTTGTAGTAAAAGGCATCGTGGGGTTTGTTACCGTGTGTCAGGAGCTTGTTTTAAATGTGGTAAACATGGGCATATGGCCAGAGATTGTAATCAGAACAGTGGGAAGCTAGCTGCTAGCTCAACTGCATCAATCCCGAAGCCGGGAAATACTATGATATCTACTGCCACCGGAGATACCGTGAGGCAACGGAGAGTTTTTGCCCTTGTTCCGGGCGAGACACGGAATGCTAACGTAGTTGTCTTAGGTACTATTTTTATATGTAATCAAGATGCTTTTGTGTTAATTGACCCTGGATTGACACACTCTTTTGTAACATGTGCGTTTGTATCTAGACTGAGTAGACCTCTAGAATTATTGCCATATCTGCTATGTGTATCTGCTCCCAACTCTATGGACAAAAGTTTGAAATTGTTTCCGTTTGGCCTCTTAACTCTGATGGAGTATATTCTCATCTGATTTGAGGCCGTAGGTAATCTCATGATTTCTGGCCGGTTATGACCTTAATCTATAACCA
>NW_021026674.1:1906344-1920499 GCF_004153795.1 Camellia sinensis | reverse complement strand
AACCTTTTCTGTCGTTTCCGAACTAACTCTAGACCCAACATAGGTGCATCACCCGCTCAACTTAACACACGAGATCTACATGGTCAGCCATAAAGTCCTCAATAGTGCCATGCCAATGCACAATTGGAAGCTATTATTATAATTCCACCAAGGGAAAGTGTCTCTCCCACGAACCCTTAAGCCAAGAACACAACCCGCGAAGTATATCCTCAAAGATCGAATAGTACGCTCAGACTGTCCATTAATCTGAGGATGATACGCAAAAGCAGTTTAGTGCCCAAAGGTACTCTGTAGGCTCTACCAACCGAGCCATAAAAGTGGATCCTATCCGATACAATCGTCACTGGGCTCCGTGCAACCTCACTATGTCCCTAATATTAGGTCGGTCCAAGAAAGATCTATCTGATCATTATGCGCATAGGTATAAGTGCATCACTTGTCAACTGGTAAATTACCACTCAAATAGCATCACTACCTCGTTGAGTCCTCGGAAGGCCACAACAAATCCATCGTGACATGCTCCCACTTTCACTCACTATAGGCAAGGGTTGTAACGACCCGCTGGCCTCTGATACTCAACCTTTACTTGCTGACAATAAGGCATTTTGACACAACACCCACATCTTTTTCATACCCCTCTACCAAAAATGGCGACTAAGATCGTGATACATCTTTGTGCTCTCGAATGCACCGCAAAGCGTGAATGGTGGAACTCTCGGAGCACTTCCTCTCGCAAGACTTTGGCACGAAAAGATGGTCACCATATCTAATACTCGCATCGGGATACATATTCAAGCCTCTCTTCCACTTTCCACTGGAGATCTTTTCCGGAGGTTTCTACCTCAAGATCACCCCTATATGCTTCTAACACTCGGTTTACAAGTGTAGATTGTGCAACTACTGAAAACAAGGCTGTAGACTCACAGACTCGCGCAAGATGCAAGTCAAACTCTCCACGCACCCATCTCCATTCTAGATGGCAAACAAGCCATACTGCTAATGACTTCCTTTCAAATCGTCGACCACCATATTGGTCTTCCCCAGAGATAGTGTAGCTTGAAATCATATATCTTCTATCAACTTCATCCACCTTCTCTGCCTCAGATTCAACTCTTTCTATGTAACAGATATTTAGCTCTTGTGATCAAAAAACCTCAACTTCTCACTATACAGGTAATGCCTCCAAATCTTTAAGGCAAAGATCACCGCTGCTAACGCTAAGTCGTGAGTAGGATAGTTTCTTCTCAAAGTTTTCACTGTCGCGAGCCATAGGCAGCCCTTCCTCTTCTTGCATTCAATACACAACCCAAACCTTTTCCCATTTGTATAATACACAACCCAAACCTTCCCGTGAGGCATTACAATACACTGAATATCCCAAACCCTCTCTGGAATAATCAATATTGGAGCAGTGGTAAGTCTAACCTTAAGCTCCTAGAACGATCTCTCACAGTCTCATCCGACACAAGCTTAACTTCCTCTTCCTTGTCAGTCTAGTTTAATGGTGAGGCCTAATCTAGAGAATCCTTCACGAACCGACGGTAATACTCGGCCAACCCAAGAAACTATGGTCTCTAAAGCATTCTTAGGTTGGCTCCAATCTTGCATTGCCTCTATCTTGGATGAATCTATAGTCAACCCTTTCCCAGATACCACATGGCCTAAGAACTTAACCTCTCTCTAGCCGAATTGCATTTCCCAAACTTGGCGATAATTTGTGGGTTCAAGTAATTCAAGTATTACCCGCAAGTGTTCCTCTTGCTCCTCTTTGAATGGTGAATAAATCAAGATATCATCCACAAAGAGCACACAAAACGGTCTAGGAACTTAGGAAGATCCGGTTCATAACCAATATCCATACACAGCAACGGATGTATGTTGGTGAGCTCGATAAGGCATCACCTAGAACTCATAATGGGCAAAGTGGCACTTATCCGTAAGAGGTTGGTTACGGCTCAGAGTCGTCAGAAAAGTTATGCCGACCGTAGGAGGAGACCCTTATCTTTTGAGGTGGGAGACCATGTGTTCTTGAAAATATCACCTAGGCAGGGTTTGATGAGGTTTAGAAAGAGTGGAAAGTTGTCCCCTCGATTCATTAGGCCTTTTGAGATCCTTGAGCACATTGGAGAGGTAGCTTACCGTTTGGCCTTGCCGCCACAGTTTTTCGGGGTTCATGATGTGTTTCATATTAGCATGCTTCGGAAGTATGAGCCTGATCCATCGTACGTATTAGATTGGACCGACTTAGAGGTAGATGAGGATGCCTCGTATGAGGAGAGGCTAGTGAGAGTCTTGAATACTTAGGACCAAGTCTTGCAAGGCAAGACAATTCCCTTAGTTAAGGTATTGTGGAAACATCACGGGGTTGAGGACGCAACTTGAAAATGTGAGTTGGCAGTCCGTGAGAAATACTCGGACCTATTTGTTGATGTTTGAACATGTATTGTATTGTTGTTATGTTAAATAGAATATGAGAACATTGTACATGTTTTAAAAGGTAGAAACATTGTATATGTTGTTTATGTTTTGGAAATATGAGTTTATTATAAACATTGCATATGTTTTGAGAAAAATATGAATTGTATGTTCAGTGCTAAAAGATTGTTTATCTTGTTGATGAGAGTGGATGACCAGAGAATAGGTCATAATGATGGAATTGGTTGGTTACCACTATTGTAGTTGGTTTAAATAGAGTTTTAAAACTTGATTTGAAATTTCGGGGACAAAATTCTTTAAGGGGGGGAGGTTATAATGATCCCGATTTTGACCTGACCCTTGTTGTATCCCGGACTCGAGTTTATTGGTTTCATATTGTTGTTTACACCTTGCTTCCCTTATATCTCCTTAATTTTGGCTTTGGGATCGTTATGTTTGTGTTTGGAATAGGTTGGTCGCTTGGTTTTCTGTTAGACTTATTTATTTTGATGATTTATTTAATTATGTTTTACTTTATTTGAAAGAGAAAAATAGAATCCAAAATTTATTTTGATGATTTATTTAATTATATTTTAATAGAATCAAAATTTATTTTGTCCCATTATTTCTCACTTAAACCTTTATCCTAAATGTTGTTAGAATGTATTTAATATTTGATTAAATCAAGAGTTCAAACAACCCAAAACAAAGGTTCAAACAGCCTAGCACAGCAGCAGGCCAAAAGGTTCAAAAAATTCAAGTGAAAGATATTCAAATTAGTAATGATGGAAGTACAATGGCTATAAACAGTTACAAAGGTTCAAAAGGCCAAAAGGTTCAAGTGGAAGATATTCAAATTTGTAATGATTGAAGTACAACGGCTATAAACGGCTATAATTTTCATTATATACCAAAGCCTCTAATGTAAACAAGTGACAAAAAAAAAACCTGAAAATATTCTTTGATCTATAATCACTCATATATATTCTCAGAAATTATATACTGAGCCTTATAGCTTTAAGCACATCTTTCATGTGTGAGATTTACAGAAAAATCAAAATTTCATTTTATATATCTATCTTTGAGAGATATTTATTGTAAGCTTTCTTTGAAAGTAAAAATACCATTTCATCTTGTAAAAGTGTTGCAAACACTGTGTTCTTGAAATCTTGAGAGTGATTGTGAATCACTTAAGATTTGCAAGGGTTTGGACTTGTGAAGTCTGTGTAAAATTCGTGGAGGATTGCTCCATTTGTAAAGAGGTTGCTAGCACCCCTGTGAAGCTAGAAGATAGTGAAAAATCTCAAGTGAAGCTTGAGGCGTGGACGTTGGCCAAGTTGAAGCCGAACCACTATAAATTTGTTTGCCTCTCTCTCCTTTATCTCTTTATTTTATTTTAAATTGCCATAGCTATATTTCACATTTTTACTGTGCTAAAATCATTAGCTGACATACTTGTTAAGACACTTGTTTTAATTATTTTTATTTTATTAATTATACTTATTTATTGTGCTAGTCATAATTTTTATTAGGGTATTATTAATTTTAATTGTAAAACCTAATTCACCCCCCTCTTAGGTTGTCTTTTGGGTAACATTTCAAACCTTATGTTGCCCAAATTTTTGATGCTCTGCTCGAGCGACACTTTTTGCGCTCGAGTGGGCTTTGCAAACACTCAATACGTTTACAGGTCTACAAAACTATTGGAAGAGTGTATTTTGCGCACGAACTGCGTTTCTTGCGCTCGAGGGGGTGGGAGCTCGAGCAGCCTTTAATGCGCTTGAGCGTTGGTCTACTGTCTACAAAACTACTAGATGTGTATATTCTGCGCTTGAGCAGCAGTTCTTGCGCTCGAGCGGTAATGTCCTTTTTCATTGTGTCTTGGCGCTTAAGCATCACTTCTTGCGCTCAAACAAAACAACTCTTGCGCTCAAACAAAACAACTTATTGTGTTTGGCGCTCGAATGTTACTTCTTGCGCTCAAGCGGACTGTGCATGTATCAATCCATAGAAAGGTCGTTTTACATTACTTTTTTACTTCTCTCTCTCTTTACTTTTCAAGAACCCTAGATCTAGAGTTTCTCTCTCTAAAACTCACATTCTCTCTACATTTTCACCTAGATCTAGTAATCTCCGTACTCGTATGCCTTTGTTAAAAAAGTAGTACGCCTCAAGAGCTCTCTTTTGGTCCGACTAAAGCTTGGTTTCGGCATTTTTGAAGTTTTTCCATCTCTTCATTTGGTCTTTCAACTTGAGGTAGGGATTTTCTGCACTCTCATATGATTTTTAACTTAGTTATGGGTTGTTGTGTAAAAATTATGGAATTTGGGTGTACTATGAACAAACCTAGGGTTTGGGTATTAAATCAAAAGAGGAGTTTCTAAGTGAATGAGTTATAAGTGGTTACGGGGTTGAATATGATGTTATATTGTGACAAAATAGTTGATTTTGGCATTTGGGTTGATATTTGGGAAATAGGGAGTTATCCTAAAATATTTCAAATATTTATTTTGTATAAATAAATGGAATTGGGATTGAAAATGTGTAATTGAATGGATGTGGACATAAATGGTGGAGAAGAATATGTATTATCACTCACTTGTGAAATTTTGAATAAATTATCTATCTTGAGATTGAATATCTGTTTAGAAATATCTGTATTGGGCTATCGGTAGAGAATATCTATGATTGTTGTAGAAATTGCATGAGAATTATGTGAATTAAAACTAATCTGGTTATCATTAATATGACTGTGTTTTAAATATATTGTATATGTATGATATTTGGAAGGAGAAATGAGATATACTTCATGTTTAGGAAGAGAAAGGGGATGGACTCTATTAAATTAAGTTAGCTTGTGTGTCCAGGGTGAAAGTCCCGAAACTGCGCGCATACATGGGTACCGAATCCCGCAGACGAAATTTTCATAAAATGGCAAATTGAAGTGTTTGTGTGATTAAGGTGTGATTTGAGCACCACTAACTTGTAGTCTCAGTTGGGTTGTCTGGAAAATAATGAAAATTGACTCATGAGTTGAGATTAAATAAATTGACGTAAATGGAATTGAGATAATAAGGATTGAGATATAAAACTTGGTATATTATGATTTGTAAAACATGAATGATTTTACTATGGACCTCATATATACACACTTTACTTATATCTTTGTTAAGACTCATCTTGTGTTAGATTGTTTCTACTAGGCTTTGGCACACCCTATTTGGGAAAAACTATTTTCAGGTGTTAGTGATATGCCTCTGCCAAGACAGTAGCTCGGAGGAATTTGGAGCAAAAGCTTCTATTTTTGTTGTATCTATTTTGTATAGCCAATGGCTTTAAATTTGTAATTGAGCTAGGCTCACTTTTGTTGTAATCAAGAATTATCTTGGAAAGAGATAAGCCATTAAGGCGAATGATTATCTGTGTAACCTTCATATCTTCTTGTATTTGTCTCTCATATATATCCACTTTGATGAATGAAGGTATGTTAATTCCATTATATTTCCACTTATGAGATGGGTTTGGTGTATTCATTTTTGGGGCGTTACAACTTGGTATCAGAGCATACCAGGTTTGAATACTTTGGGTACGTGGGAAGTGGTTAGTACCACAATGGGTTTGTCTCGCTTGAGAAAGACTTTAGTATGAACGATGTGTGTTTATATGATAACATGATAACATGCTTATGTGAATATCTGGGTATGAGATTTAATTTCTAGGATGTTGATTGAGTCTACGTGTTTCTGGAAGTCCTATTGGAAAAGCACTTGGTCACTGTTGTTTCTAATTAGAACTTTGGCAATGCCATAGGACGATCATTATCCGCAAATGAAATTTGTATGTGTTTACGTAACTATGGCCCTGTTTGGTAGAGCTGTGGGAAAGTGCTTATAGCTTATGCCTAAACAGCTATATGAGCTATCTTTATTGTGTTATTTTGGGGGCGTTACAACTTGGTATCAGAGTGTACCAGGTTTGAATACTTTGGGTACGTGGGAAGTGGTTAGTACCACAATGGGTTTGTCTCGCTTAATAGAGACTTTAGTATGAACGATGTGTGTTTATATGATAACATGCTTATGTGAATATATGGGTATGAGATTTAATTTCTAGGATGTTGATTAAGTCTACGTGTTTCTGGAAGTCCTATTGGAAGAGCACTTGGTCACTGTTGTTTCTAATTAGAACTTTGGCAATGCCATAGGATGATCATTATCCGCAAATGAAATTTGTATGTGTTTACGTGACTATGTGCTTATGTGGAGTGAATTACAGTTGTCTATTGCATTAGAACGCGAGTGAGTTAGCTATGACACATTTGTAAATGTGCTAATCTTTTTTGTTACCTTCATTAGGATGTCAGGACGTGGACGTGGACGTGGATGTGGACGTGGTGGTGGTAGGCGTGGTAGGCCTAGGAGGCATGAGATGCCTTTACCGGATGAGATTCCGGCGTAGGAAGAAGAGGTTGGTCAGGTCAATATGACCGAATCAGTTGGTCAACAAGCCATGGGTGCCTTAGCCAGTGAAATGACTGGAGTGTTGAAGGAATCCATGGATATTCATAGGGTTGAGAATCAAGTACAGACCCAAGTAGCTGAGGCAGGGCCATATTTTCTAAAATGAGAGTTTTTTTGTTTAAATCCAGACGAGTTTTTAGGTGATCCCAAAGAGCCACTAAAGGTAGATAAGTGACTAGAGCAAATAGTGAAGACGTTCGAGATGTTTGGCATCGAGGACGACGAGCTGAGTGATTCCCGTAAAAGTGTGTCCTTATGACCTAAAAAGTTTCGTGTCCAGAGTGATTTCCTTAAAAATTTGGAAATTGAATTTATGGCCTGAGCACCGTATTTACTAAGCAAAAATAGACTAGGTACTCTAGTACGTTGTATAATATTTTTTGTGCTAATTTGTTTTTTTTTATATTTTTTTTTCTACATGTCAACCATCGTTCACTAATTATTAATTGAAGTCAAATCTATAAAATAAATAAAAATTACACTAATCAAAACAAATACAATACATAATCATGAAATTTTTTAGAAGGCTTTGTTTTTATTGAGTGTACTATTATTTTAGTATAAATCTTATTTTTATGCTATTGATAATAGGCTTTTTGCCCAAGGCTTCATGTTGGAGAAGTCGTTGCTCCTTTTCATTTATATCTTTTTGTACTCTTTTTCTTCTAATTTATGTCACACATTTTATTTATTTGAATTCTCCATCAAATCATAAAAAGAAGAGTGGAAATCATATGCTATATTAGGCCCGTTTAGTAGAACTGTGGGAAGGTAATTATAACTTATAATCTAACAGTTTATACCTTATAACTGTGAACATAAGCTGATTTTTTACTTATAAATTAAGTTTCTCCTCCCCTACTCAAAGAATAAGTTAATTTTTGACTTACAAAAAGCTATAAACTGTATTGTTAAGTTGAACTAAACACATCAAAATAGTTTAAATTAAACAAAAGCTGAAATAAGCTGAAAATAAGCCTTACCAAACAGGGTCATTGCTCCATTCCTTTTCCACAATTATTTCAATAGGTTTTTTTTTTTTTTTTTCAATTGAATCTTAATCAAAGTCCACATAAAAACAACTAAAAGAAAGGCATAAATATTTTGTGCATGCTCAAATAGTAATAACCTTATTTATCAGATCTAAAATCTTGGTTTCGAGCATCATATATTTGTAGTATAGATCTCAAAATGAGAGTTATCGTATTGGGAGGTGGGTTAGAGGTTGTTGCATGAGTCATTGACTTTTTGAAATCTTGGCACTTGATATTGGTATTAATAAAAATAAATAAATAAATAATAAAAATTGGTAAATATTTTAGTTTAGTGAGTATAGATGAGAATTCAAACTAGACTAACATTGTGCTGTATGTTAAAAAATTGATCAACCGAATAAACTAACATTGTGCTATATATTGTGACAAATTAGACACAAAAACTAGCGTTGTGTTGTTTTAGTACTATTTATTTTACAGCAATGGTAGAGGGCCCAAATTTTGTGGCTCAAATGTGGCTCAAATGGCCAAAACGACGTCGTTTTGAGTACAAAACAACATCAAAATGGCCAAAACGACGTCGTTTTTGGCCATTTGAGCCACATTTGAGCCACAGAATTAGGGCCCCCAAACATTTTTCTTTATTTTAATACAATAAGACCTCGTTTGGCAAGTGGCTATTTTAGTCTAATAGTCAAAAAGTTATTAAAAAAATCAAAAAGTTCACAATTTATACAAAAAAGTCAAAAATTTCATTTTCTCTTTACTTTTTGCACATCTTTTCGTAAAAAGCCAAAAAGTCATTCCAAACATACTAATTTTTTTTTACTTCACATTTTAGCCAAAAAATAAAAAAATTACTAAAATAGTCTGTTCCCAAATGAGACCTAAATACTACTTTGATACTGTTACACCTAAATAATACACTACCGAAATTACCATAATAAAATACCAAAAGCTCTACCTCGCAACATTAAGTAAAAAAAGGAAACAAAAAAAAATTAATATTAAAAAATGCTCACTAAAAAAATATAGATTAAAAACTAAATAAAATTAAAAATTAAAAATCAAAATTTGAAAACTCCTACTAATCTAGATGATATTTTCTATATTTTTGAAAATTAGCAACTAATTATTATTTTTCCGTCTGTATTTTCCTCACAAAAAAATTGTTACATTAATATTTTTTTATTTTTTTATTTTTGTGGAGAGAGGTTTTGCCTTCAATTTTCTGGTGGAATACGTTCAAACAAGCAGAAAAAGTGCTTGCGTGCAAGAGGCTTCACGGTGAGAAAGAATAGTGGGTTTGTATAGGGTTCTTTTTTGGATAATAGTTTCAATGTTTGCATGCACGAAAGGTTAAGTGTGAGATAGAAGAAAGGTTTTAGTGCGAAATAGAAGAAATGGTTACAGAGTGCATCTTGAGTTACGACTTCAAATGCTTGTGAAACAAGAGGTTCAAGTGCGGGAGGAAATAAGGGTTTGTAATGGTGTCTTCTTGGTTATGACTTCAGTCTCGTGTTCGTAAAAGTAAATGATAAGGGTGAGAGTGTGTCTTTTGGGGTCATGGTTTCAGTGCTCCAAAACAAAAATGATGGCAATTTAATAAAAAGAAATAATTATTGATAAAATATGTTCGTCTTCTTAAACTTATATGTTCATTGCCTAATCAATTGAAATACAAGAACAACGTTGTTTACAGGGAATTTATTATTGGTGATGAAATATTTTTGTCCTTCACAACTTTAGTGACAAAATATTTTGTTCCCGCAATTTATTTTTCTAAGACAAAAATATATTTGTCACCTAATTAACAAAAAGATTGTGTTACAAAGGGAGAATTTATTCGTGACAAAATATTTTTGTTTCCCACAACTTATTTTTCTGAGACAAAAATATTTTTCGCCTAATTAACAGAAAGATGAAGCGACATTGTGTACCTAATGGAGTGTTTATTGGTGACAAATATTTTTGTTTTTCTATAATTTATCATTTCTAGACAAAAATATATTTGTCGCCTAATAAAATAGAAATATGACGACAAATATGCAACAACATCACATAATAGCTGGGGAATTATTGGTGACGAATTCCGTTCGTCACAAAAAAAAATTTATATTTTGTGACAAAAATATTCGTCTCCAATGAGCTAAATAATTTGACCCAACAAAAAAAATAAAATAATAAATTTGGTGCCTCATTTTTTCACATGAAATTTTTTTCCGTCTCCTGTAGTTTTGAGAAAAATTAAAACGACGAAAATTAATATTTTATCATCTTTGGATTACATTTTTAGGACAAAATAAATGTTATCATAAAATACGTCACAATAACCTATATTTTATCATATGCTTTCAATCACCAAAATTATACCGACGTTAAAAAATTATTTAGAAATTTGTCGGGGAAAAAAATATTATGTACCATGTTTCATTTTTTATGTTCTTACAAATATCACCATGTTGTTTTCAATTTTTTGAAAAACATTTTTTAAAAATTTTACTTTCTTATTTTCATATTTTTTTTTGTTTTTGCTGATTTTTTAAAATATTTTAAGCAATTGTTGTAATTTTTAGCACACATAATCATTTAAAAAATATAATTTTTGTAAAATTTTTTTAAAAAAATTCACTGAATACCAAAATAAAAAAAAAATACAAAAAAAGCAATATATTTTTGTATTTTTGTGCATTAATTAATTTTTTAAAATATTTTTCACAATATTTTTACGTTTTAGATATATCTAGTAAGGTACATCTAAAAAAAAAATTTGCTTAAAACTTAAAATATTCATTAAAAAAATATAAAAAATAAAAAAATTATTATTTTTAAAAATTAAATTAAAAAAACAAAGTGAATGGAGGATCAGTTTACTAATTTCATTACGCATCTAATTTCATTTTTTATACTAGAGTAGAGATCAGTAGGCCCACAATGGGCCAAGATAATAGTAAATAGGCCTCGTGGTTGATTAGTGACGCAACGTAAATAAAATCAATTCTACGGGCGGCGCTTTACTAACATTTTTTTCTTATTACGCTCATTATCACTTACACATTTTTTCTAAATTTAATACAAAATTGGCCGATGTTAGGATTTGGACCAATAAATATTAATTCTACAATACCATATGAATTTGTTTTGAGAGTTTTAATTAATTTCCTCTTAAATTTTTCTATTCTCGCTTTTTCTATGTAATTTTTAGCAACTAAAAACTTTAAAATTTATATATCTAAAACTTTTAGAATGTAATCATTTAAAGAAAAACAAAAAAAGGCTTAATCGTGTGCAAATATTATACGGTATCCCATTACTTTTGTGTAATTTTAAAAAATAAGAGAAATTAATAATTCAATTCATTTAAAAAAAATTAATTTATTTAAAAAATTATAATTTTAATATTAATATCATATATGTATATTATTAAAAATAGTGTTTTTCCCATTGCTTAGGTGACATATTATAAAGAATTTTTTTTTTTCTTCTAAAAGAGCCACATCAGTATGTATTTTCTTAATTACATATAGAATTTTACACAAATCCAAACCTAATTAAATTATATTTCTTTGTGCTATTTTTAATAAACTCTATTTAATAAATATTTATTTTTCATCATATTTTTGATAGAAATAATCCAACAACTCAAAATCAATTTTGCATTTTATTTTTTTTTTTTCTTAATTCTTTCAAGGGTATTAGGATTTTGTTTAATGTTAAATTGCCCCCCTTTTTTTTCTTATTTTTCCGTACTTAATTCTATACCCAATATCAATTCTATATTATGCATTTGTCATTTAATTTTATAGTAATTTTAATTTGAAATTATTACTTTATTTCTTAATATATTTTATATAATCACAATTTAACAGGAGGAAAAACAGTAAATAATGATAACTCACGTCAGAGAATCTCTAAAGTTTAGATTTACTGCTTCAGTTACTTTTTCAATTATTGAAAAGTAAGTTCTTTTATGTTTTTGACAATCATATTATAAATGATTAATCATTTTACACACTATGATACGTATTTATTGTTTGGATGTTTTTCATATTTTTCTTTTGGAATATTAGATGTTGTTATGTGATTCTTTTTTTAATTAAATCGTTGTTGAATGTTCCTTTTATATATATTGATATTTAATTTACAATCTTTTAATTATATACTAATAATATATATATTATCAAATTAAAATTATTATATGATAATCCAACTACAACTTTTTGTATTTAATTGTTTAATAAATGATATATAAATTTTCTATTTCTACATATTTTATTTTCAAATAAATATAAAAAAATTATTTAGTTAGAATTAATTTTAATTTTATGTTACTAATTCTTCTTATAATTTATACTATTATTTTTAATATAAAAAATGAATAGTTATTTTTACTATTTTATAATTTAATATATATCATACAAAACTTATTATAAATGATAATTACACTATTAACAATATAACTAAAATTATCAAAATATACAAATAATTTAACTAAATTAATATATATAAATATTCAATTAAAAGTTTTATAGAATGATAGTCAATTTATCAAAATAATAATTAAAAATATTTTAAATTTGAATTTTAATTAAGATTGAAAATTATTCTTTCATAATACATATTTACCATTAATATTTTTTTAAAAAATAACATATATATTACACGGATTAACGTTATTTATATAATATACTAATTTATAAATAATTTTTATGTATCATTTTAATATTATCATTACATTGAAATTTTTATCAATAATTAAAGCGAATTGTGTGCGGCTCTGCCTCACAACCGCGCGTGGATATGCTTTTGTCAGTAATTAAATCTCAAATTATGTAATCATGTTGGTGTACCCATATTCAAATTCATGGCGGTGCGACATGTCAACAATCAACTCATCGCATAAAATCCAACACGCTCAGGAGTCTGCATTTCCTCCCCTCAGTTGGTCTATTAAGCAATTTGTCCGAACTTTTTTAATTCAGATATTATGAAATGACGAATAGAATATGGTGGATAATGCTACCCTATTAAGATTAATACATTGCTAGCCTAATTCCGATATGAATTTACAGAGTATCTGAAAATGAACGTCATTATCAAGACCATAGCCCGAAGCGAAGAGGATCCAAAAAGAGAAACGAAAGAAGATCCTCACTCACACTCTCGCGGTCTATCGGACAAGAGTAACGTTAGTCTCGTTAGAAATTTAGATTTAAATTAAAAATTATTATTAAATTATCACATTATGTTTTTAAAAAATATTTTTTTAAAAAATTTTTAAAAAATTAATTAAAATAATAAATTCACAAACGAGATCTTATATTCACATTAAATATGGGAGTTGGATCTTAACCACACTTCTATTATTTATTATGAGTAAAATTTATGATATTTTTTTAAAAAGTGTAAATTACAAACACACTCCTTAAATTTACTTAAATTATTAAATTACACTCATCGTAGTTTAAAATTATATATATGGCCCTTCCTAAGGTAATTTATAATAAATAAGTATTTATTAATAAAATAATTATAGTTTAAAGGTTTTAATAATGCTAAAATTTTATTTCAATTAATAACTTTCAGAATTTTATTATTCTAATAAGTAAACAGTTAGACTATTTAATTTTTAATTAATTTTGTTAATAAAAAATTCTGACAATAAAAATTTATAATTTCTAACCACAACAAAAGATAATTTATATTTTGAATAAATTTCAGTTTTAAATTTACCCATTTTAAAATTCTAAACAATCTCCCCAGTCTATAAATAGCCTTAAACAACACAACCATCGAAGCTCGAACAACATCACACTTATTCCTCAGCAATGGCCACACCATAGGACGATCATTATCGCAAATGAAATTTTGTATGTGTTTACGTGGGCTAATGTGTCTTATGTGGAGTGAATTACAGTTGTCCTATTGCATAAGAAACACGAGTGAGTTAGCTACGACACATTTGTAAATGGCTAAATCTTTTTGTTACCTTCATTAGGATGTCAGGATGTGGCAGTGGACGTGGTGGTGGTAGGTGTGGTAGGCCTAGGAGCATGAGATGCCTTTACCGGATGAATTCCGGCGTAGGAAGAAGGGGTTGGTCAGGCAATATGGCCGAATCAGTTGGTCAACAGCCATGGGTGCCTTAGCCAGTGAAATGACTGGAGTGTTGAAGTTCACGACCCAACCTGGCCCTATGGGTTTTGCACCGAACCGCCCAGTAAT
>NW_021026674.1:1880697-1893639 GCF_004153795.1 Camellia sinensis | reverse complement strand
ACTTGTATCCACTAGTATTCTGTCATTGAATATTTGTTGTTGTTGTCTTATTTTCTCATTGGGAATTATAGGTGTGTGGGCAGGTATTGCTTCAGGTTGGTATGGGTTTAGGAACCAAGTGTTGCTGTCAGGATTTTGGTTCTTACGCTCCGAGCGAGGGAGTTGCGTCGCTCGAGGCGAAGAGATGGCGTTCCAGTTTTGACCTGAGCTCTGCCATTCTCTGGCTCGAGCGATATTTTTCTTCGCTCGAGCGAGTTAGTTTTGTCTTCGCTCGAGCGATGGTTCCTTCGCTCGAGGTGAGTCTGTTTACAAAACCTGAGGTTTTGAGTTTCTTCGCTCGATCGAGCTTTCTCTCCTTGAAGCGAAGCTTTTAGGTTGTTGGCTCGAGCAAGGTTCCCTTGGTCTCGCACGTAAGCACTTTTCTGTGTCTGGTCGCGTCGAACCGACAAAGGCTTCGCTCGAGCGAGCCTGTTTCCAGTATATATTTACAGCAGCGGGTTTTGATCAGTCCTTTTCATCTTCTTTTTGATTCCAAAACCCTAGGGTCCACTTCTCTCTCTCACCTACTCACCTCTTTCTTAGATTTGATCACTTAGTGGTGTGTTTCTACCCTAGATCCTTATTAAAAGATAGGTGGGAGTCGAGGGCTTCATTTAATCTGAACATTTGGCGATTTTGGAGCACTTTGGTATTTTAGGCCTCATGCTTTGTCTTCACATTTGTTGTTGTTTCTTCGAGGTAGGGATTTCCTATCTCCCATTTTATTAGGTCTTTGTCCTATAGTTTTTGGTTATGATATGTTGGGGATACTTGGTAAATTTGGCGGAAAAACCCTAGTTGTATAATTGAATTAATTTGTATAAGAATTCATGAATTTGTGGGAAATTATTGATTTAAAATGGCGTAATTGGTAATTTGGTATCATTTGTCTATTGGAATGCTTACATAGTTATTTTTCAGTTTAGAAATAACTGTTTTTGGCTATCGGTGGAGGATAGTCGTGATGTTGTAGACATTGCATTGTGGAATTAGGAAAACTGAAACTCAATCACATGGTTAAGTCATTAATTTTGACTATGGCATTGAATACAGAAAATCGTGTATTGATGCAGCATGCATTTGCATACCTTTGTTTGTGGTGTGGCGGGAGATAGGGATGTACTCCACCGGTTTAGGGAACATAGGGGATGGACCTTAAACCGGGATTTTGTTTGCGGAGGAGAGTTAGGGAGGACTCCATTAGCATCACTCTTATGGTGCTTATTTTAGATAGAAGTGTTTATGATACAGCACTTAAATGTGATCACATCTGGAAGTATGAAGTGTTTGATTGAGCTTGAGTCTCATTTGTTTGTTGATTATTGGAAGGATGTGAATATGATATATGTGATTCACTGTTTGTAAAGTTTGGCTAGGTTCTGAGCCATGTTGATAAAATTGGAAAGTAAACGTTCTTTGGCAATAGTGTCATGAGATGTAAAATGAAGTAATTTGATTATTTTTTGGTTGAACATCTGTGAATGCTATTTGCTTTATTCATTGCTTATATGTGTTTAGTATATTCTTACTGGCTGTGGCCTCACTCTTTTATGGGGAACATCATTTTCAGGTTCAGGTTGAAAAACTACCTCCAAGGACTTAGCTTGGCAGGGTCTGGCTTCTGGATTGAAGAAGCTACCTTAGTTATTGTCTTTAATTATAGTACATGTAAACATCAAGCCTGGGGCTTTTCTGTATTGGTTAGAACTCATATTTTTGTATCCAAGTGTTGGCTTTGGAAAGATGTAAAGCCTGATAGGGCATTTTATTCGATGTTACATGTAATTCTTTTATTTAGTAAGTACTCTGATGAATGATATAATATTATTGTCTTCTTTAAATAATGCAAGTCAATGAATATATATTGCGGTTATTTTTGAGGGCGTTACAGATTTTATTACCATTATTAGATAATTAAAAGACAAATGATGACTGTGTTGTGATTTTCTTATATGTCGAGGTTAATTTATCATATAGACAATGTCATATGACGATAAAAAAAAAATATAGACAATTTTTATATGGTATTTCATTTCTTCCAAATAACTTTCCATGTTTTTGTTTTGCAATCTGCAAGTTCCCAATATAGTGAAATTTGATGTTGCAAAGACAATAAGAGAGAGAGAGAGGAGGGGGAGAGTTGATTAGGAGAAAGACTGAGTTAATTGAACCTTTTCATAAGCTTCTTCTGTTTCTCTGTCATGTTTTATCCAGTTTTCAAGTTACCTTCCCAGCCACTCTTGGCTCTCTGCCTTCGCTCATTTCTGAACATTGAAAAAGCAGACATGGGTTGCTTCGGTTTCAACGGGTCTTTTTATTTCCTGTAGAATTCATATCAGACAAAGATTTAGATAGATAAGAAGAAGAAGGGGGGAGACGAGAAATATAGAGAAAATTACTGAATTTACTTATTGAACTGAAGAAACTGCTCTCCTCCAAACAACATCATGGCTCAGTTGTTGGAATGCCTAAGACGCAGATATTGTTGATGAGGATCTACAACTGTGAAGCATCAAATGATGAAGTATCAAAGAATCATAACTCTCGACTCTTTATTCCTACTTGATCTCCCTTTCTGTGTCAGTGCAGAAAAAGGCGGTGGGGTTGGTTGGAGTACCAAAAGGCATAAAAAAACCTTATTCTGATGATCTCGTCATTTTTGGACACCACACACTACAGCACCACACCACAAGACTGTAGCCGATGGATTGCGAAAACTGTCGTGAGGAGAGAGGAGCAGAAGAGACTGTCGTGAATGGACTGCAAAAACTATTCGTGAAAGAGAGAGAAGAGGAGAGAGAGACAGACGACCGAGAGAGAGACTGTGTGGAAAGGCTGAACTAAAAGTGTTAACTATATATGGATGATACAGACGGCGACTGAGGGATGAATGAAGGCCAGGGGATTTTTTTTTTTCAAACAGTCGATTGGCTGAAGCGTGCTGAGAGCACATTTGAACATGAAATATTACTCTCTTCCTCTCTCCTAGTCAAGATACACATTAAGTAGGATTTCTTACATTCCATATTTTCTTCGACAGCTTTCCCTCTCTTCTATGGAAGTTTCATACATTCTTCCTTCCTAAGTTTCCAAAAGGCAATAATCCTTATAGCTGTATTTCATAATTTCCATAATTTGATTTGCAATATGAATAATGTGATAATATTGAGTAATTTAAAAAGAAATTGAAGAATTTTCCATAATTGAATAATGTTGAATATTATTCCTAAAATTGAACAATTTTTCATATTTGAATTATTTACAATTATGGAGGAGAGTGATTCGGCAGAGTTCTATTCCTATTTCCATAATTTGAATTATTTAATATATTGAATATTTGGAATAATTTCCATAATTGGAAATTATCCGAATATTTAAGATAATTTCATAATGGACACCCAGATGGCGCTAGACAATTAGAACAAGCTACTAGAGTATCTCTAATGCCTTACTCAAAAAAAAAATATAATATTAAATTTTGGAATAAAAAATTAATGAAAAGTTTCATATGATACTATGTGTTCCAATGCTTATTTTTTAATTTTTATCAACAACTGTGTTGACCAAAGGTCGTCCGACTTATGCTAAAATTTTCATCAAACAATCAGTTGACCGGGAGGACAATTCAATCGTCTTCCGGTGTATGGTGAAGTCTCTGCAAAAGTAACGGCTATCTTATAAAAAATTGATAAACGATTGAAAGCCTCCCTCAATTTGATGAAATTTTTTTTTTTCCTTTCATTTGATATGGTTTGAATGTTCCCATGGTTAGAGGGCAAACAAAAAAAAAAATACGTGGCGTATTTTTTTTAAAAATTTAAATTTTATTGAAATCTAGTAAAAGTTTCAGACGCTTTATCAAGAAATAAAATATGCATTTTATACTTAAATGGTTTTTTAGTAATTTGTTAAATTATGATGAAAAAATAAAGTGTTTAAGAATAATTTTTGAATTTTTAAAAAAAGAAGTACAAAAGAAATAATGAATCTTTAACTTTTTTAATATTGATTTTTTAAATTTTTTAAGGAATTTTTGATTATATTTTATTTTATCGTCTCCCAAACAACCTCTTAAGCTTATTTCATTATTCACGATGGGGCAAACGAAACAAATATCACATGTTTCTTTTCTTGTTCCTCAAAATTTGTTAATTTATAAAATTATTCATGTCACAAAAATCATCATAAGCTCAAATAGATCCAATAGGAAGAGAAAGAGAAAAGAGCGTAAACAAGTATGTAGATTCGTGGTAAACTATCATGATGATTTACTTCATTATATAATGCTACTTTTTTCTTGTTCTTTTAAAGAAGTGATTGAAATCTCATCTAACGATCTAGTATTGGTATAAAAACCATGATCAATAGGGTAATATTTAGTTAATTTCAAAACATTATGTAAACATTTATTATATGTGATATTCTAAATTAATCATGTAGTAAAATACTGTATGACTGAAATGTGGAGATTATTACCATTATTAGATAATTAAAAGACAAATGTTTGGACTATGTGTTGTGATTTTTCTTATATGTCGAGTTAAATTATCATATAGACAATGTCATGTGACGATAAAAAAAAATATAGACAATTTTTATATGGTAATTTCATTTCTTCAAATACTTTTCCATTTTTGTTTTCCAATCTGCAAGTTCCCAATATTATTGAAGCATGTTGCAAACAATAAGAAGAGAGAGAGAGAGGGGAGAGATTGATAGAGAAAGACTGAGTTAATTGAACCTTTTCATAAGGCTTCTTCTGTTTCTCTGTCATGTTATTCCATTTTTCAATTATCTCCCAGCCATTCTTGCTCTCTGCTCTTCGCTCATTTCTGAACATGAAAAACGCAGACATGGGTTGCTTCGGTTTCAACGGGTCCTTTTATTTCCTGTAGAAATTCAATGAGACAAAGATTAGATAGATAAGAAGAAGAAGGGGGCGAGAGAGAAATATAGAGAAAATTACTGAATTTACTTATTGAACTGAAGAAACTGCTCTTCCTCCAACAACATCATGGCTTCAGTTGTGAATGCCAAAGACGCAGACATTGGTTGATGAGGACTCAAACTGTGAAGATCAAAATGATGAAGATCAAAAATCATAACTCTCACTTTTTTCCTACCGATCTTCCTTTCTGCTGTCGGTGCAGAAAAGGCGGTGGAGGTTGTTGGAGTACCAAAAGGCAAAAAAAACCTTATTCTGTGACTCTGTCATTTTGAGACACACACACACACACACACAGACTGTGCGAATGGTTGCGAAAACTGTCGTGAGAGAGAGAGATAGATAGAGAGACTGTGTGAATGGCTGCAAAAACTGTCGTGAAAGAGAGAGAGAGAGAGAGAGAGAGAGAGAGAGAGACTGTGTGGAATGGCTGAACTAAAAGTGATTAATATATATGGATAGACAGAGGGGACGAGGGATGAATGAAGGCCAGGGAGATTTTTTTTTCAAACAGTGATGGCTGAGTGCGAGAGACACATTTGAACATGAATATACTCTCTTCCTCTCTCTCATCAGTAAATAGTATGATTCTTACATTCCATATTTTCTTCGAACACGCTTTCCCTCTCTTCTATGGAAGTTTCATTCATTCCTTCCTTCCTAGTTTCCAAAAGGCAATATATCCTTATATGCTTATTTCCACAATTTCCATAATTTGAATTATTTGCAATATGAATAATGTGAATAATATTTGAGTAATTTAAAATAGGAATAATTTGAAGAATTTCCATAATTTGAATAATTATCCTAATAATTTGAACATTTTTAATAATTTGAATTATTTACAATATGGAGGGAGGAGTGATTCGCGGAGTCTATCCTAATTTCCATAATTTGAAAAATTATCCGAATAATTTGAATAATTTTCATAATGGACACCCAGATCGTGCGCTAGACAATTAGATAGCTACTAGAGTATCTCTAATTCTTACTCAAAAAAAAATAGAATATTAAATTTGAATAAAAAATTAATGAAAAGTTTCATATGATACTATGTGTTCCAATGCTTATTTTTTAATTTTTATCAAACAACTGGTTCACCAAAAGGTCGTCCGACTTATGTAAATTTTCATCAAACAATCAGTTGACCGGGAGGACAATCAATCGGTCATCCGGTGTATGGTGAAGTCTCTGCAAAAGTAACGGCTATCTGTAAAAATTTGATAAACGATGAAGCCTCCCTAAATTTGATGAAATTTTTTATTTTCCTTTCATTTGATATGGGTTTGATGTCATGGTTAGAGCAACAAAAGTGTGCGTATTTTAAAAAATTTAAATTTTATGGAAAATCTAAGTAAAAGTTTGAGACGCTCTTATCGGAGTAGAGAAAAATAAATATATGCATTTATACTTAGGGTTTGTTAAGGAAATGGTTTTTTAGTAATTTTGTTAAATTATGAGGTGAAAAAAATAAAGTGTTTAAGAATAATTTTTTGAATTTTTAAAAAAAGAAGTACAAAAAGAAATAAATGAATCTTTAACTTTTTTATATGATTTTTTATTTTTTAAAATTTTTTTAAGGATTTTTTGATTATATTTTATTTTATCAGTCTCCCAAACAACCTCTTAAGCTTAATTTCATATCACTTGATGGGAAAACGAAACAAATATCACATGTTTCTTTTCTGTCTCCTCAAAATTTGTTAATTTATAAAATTATTCATGTCACAAAAATCATCATAAGCATCAAATAAGATCCAATAGGATAGAGAAGAGAAAAGAGGTAACAAGTAATGTAGATTCGTGTAAACTATCATGATGATTTACAATCATTTATATAATGCTACTTTTTCTTTTTCTTTTTTAAAGAAGTGTTGAAATCTCAATCCTAACATCTAGTTTGGTGGAAAAACCATGATCATAGGGTAATTATTTAGTAATTTCAAAACATTATGTAATATTATTTATGTGATATTCTAAATTAATCATGTAGTAAAATACTGTATGACTGAAATGTGGAGATTTATACCATTATTAGATAATTAAAAGACAAATGACGACTGTGTTGTGATTTTTCTTATATGTCGAGGTTAATTATCATATAGACAATGTCATATGACGATAAAAAAAAATATAGACAATTTTATATGGTAATTTCATTTCTTCCAAATACTTTTCCATGTTTTGTTTTGCAATCTGCAAGTTCCCAATATATGAAATTGATGTTGCAGAGACAATAAGTGAGAGAGAGAGAGAGAGAGAGAGAGATTGATAGAGAAAGACTGAGTTAATTGAACCTTTTCATAAGGCTTCTTCTGTTTCTTTGTCATGTTATTCCATTTTTCAATTACCTCCCAGCCACTCTTGCTCTCTGCTCTTCGCTCATTTCTGAACATGAAAAACGCAGACATGGGTTGCTTCGGTTTCAACGGGTCCATTTATTTCCTGTAGAAATTCAATGAGACAAAGATTAGATAAATAAGAAGAAGAAGGGGGCGACAGAGAAATATAGAGAAAATTACTGAATTTACTTACTGAACTGAAGAAACTGCTCTTCCTCCAATAACATCATGGCTTCAGTTGTGAATGCCAAAGACGCAGACATTGGTTGATGAGGATTCAAACTGTGAAGATCAAAATGATGAAGATCAAAAATCATAACTCTCACTTTTTTCCTACCGATCTTCCGTTCTACTGTCGGTGCTGAAGATCAAAAATCATAACTCTCACTTTTTTCCTACCGATCTTCCTTTCTGCTGTCGGTGTAGAAAAGGCGGTGGAGGTTGTTGGAGTACCAAAAGGCAAAAAAAACCTTATTCTGTGACTCTGTCATTTTGAGAGAGAGCTGTCGGTGCAGAAAAGGCGGTGGAGGTTGTTGGAGTACCAAAAGGCAAAGAAAACCTTATTCTGTGACTCTGTCATTTTGAGACACACACACACACACACACATACTGTGCGAATGGTTGCGAAAACTGTCGTGAGAGAGAGAGACAGAGAGACCGTGTGAATGGCTGCAAAAACTGTCGTGAAAGAGAGAGAGAGAGAGAGAGAGATAGAGAGAGAGAGAGACTGTGTGGAATGGCTGAACTAAATGTGATTAATATATATGGATAGACAGAGGGGACGAGGGATGAATGAAGGCCAGGGAGATTTTTTTTTTCAAACAGTGATGGCTGAGTGCGAGAGACAGATTTGAACATGAATATACTCTCTTCCTCTCTCTCATCAGTAAATAGTATGATTCTTACATTCCATATTTTCTTCGAACACGCTTTCCCTCTCTTCTATGGAAGTTTCATTCATTCCATCCTTCCTAATTTCCAAACGGCAATATATCCTTATATGCTTATTTCTATAATTTCCATACTTTGAATTATTTACAATATGAATAATTTGAATAATATTTGAATAATTTGAATAATTTACAATATGAATAACTTGAATAATTTCCATAATTTGAATAATTATCCTAATAATTTGAATATTTTTCCTAATTTGAATTATTTACAATATGGAGGGAGGAGTGATTCGCAGAGTCTATCCTAATTTCCATAATTTGATTTATTTACAATATGAATAATTCGAATAATTTCCATAATTTGAATAATTATGCTAATAATTTGAATAATTTTTATAATGGGCACCCTAATTTGAATAATTTCCATAATTTGAATAATTATCCTAATAATTTGAATAATTTTCATTATGGGCACCCAGATCATGCGCTAGAGAATTAGACAGCTATTTGAGTATCTCTAATGCTTACTAAAAAAAATATATAATATTAAATTTGAATAAAAAATTAATGAAAAGTTTCATATGATACTATGTGTTCCAATGCTAATTTTTTAATTTTTATCAAATAACTGGTCGACCAAGAGGTCATCCGACTTATGTAAATTTTCATCAAACAATCAGTTGATTAGGAGGACAATCAATCGGTCATCCGGTGTATGGTGAAGTCTCCGCAAAAGTAACGGCTATCTGTAAAAATTTGATAAACGATGAAGCCTCCCTCAATTTGATGAAATTTTTTATTTTCCTTTCATTTGATATGGGTTTGATGTCATGGTTAGAGCAACAAAAGTGTGCGTATTTTAAAAAATTTAAATTTTATGGAAAATCTAAGTAAAAGTTTGAGACGCTCTTATCGGAGTAGAAAAAAATAAATATATGCATTTATACTTAGGGTTTGTTAAGGAAATGGTTTTTTAGTAATTTTGTTAAATTATGAGGTGAAAAAAATAAAGTGTTTAAGAATAATTTTTTGAATTTTTATAGAAAGAAGTACAAAAAGAAAGAAATGAATCTTTAACTTTTTTATATGATTTTTTAAAGCTTTTTTTAATGATTTTTTGATTTTTGATTATATTTTATTTTATCAGTCTCCCAAACAACCTCTTAAGCTTAATTTCATATCACTTGATGGGTAAACGAAACAAATATCACATGTTTCTTTTTTGTCTCTTTAAATTTTGTTAATTTATAAAGTTATTCATGTCACAAAAACCATCATAAGAATCAAATAAGATCCAATAGGATAGAGAAGAGAAAAGAGGTAACAAGTAATGTAGATTCGTGTAAACTATCATGATGATTTACATTCATTTATATAATGCTACTTTTTCTTTTTCTTTTTTAAAGAAGTGTTGAAATCTCAATCCTAACATCTAGTTTGGTAGAAAAACCATGATCATAGGGTAATTATTTAGTAATTTCAAAACATTATGTAATATTATTTATGTGATATTCTAAATTAATCATGTAGTAAAATACTGTATGACTGAAATGTGGAGATTTATACCATTATTAGATAATTAAAAGACAAATGACGACTGTGTTGTGATTTTTCTTATATGTCGAGGTTAATTATCATATAGACAATGTCATATGACGATAAAAAAAAATATAGACAATTTTATATGGTAATTTCATTTCTTCCAAATACTTTTCCATGTTTTGTTTTGCAATCTGCAAGTTCCCAATATATGAAATTTATGTTGCAGAGACAATAAGAGAGAGAGAGAGAGAGAGAGAGAGAGAGAGAGAGATTGATAGGGAAATACAGAGTTAATTGAACCTTTTCATAAGGCTTCTTCTGTTTCTCTGTCATGTTATTCCATTTTTCAATTACCTCCCAGCCACTCTTGCTCTCTGCTCTTCGCTCATTTCTGAACATGAAAAACGCAGACATGGGTTGCTTCGGTTTCAACGGGTCCTTTTCTTTCCTGTAGAAATTCAATGAGACAAAGATTAGAAAGCCTCCCTCAATTTGATGAAATTTTTTATTTTCCTTTCATTTGATATGGGTTTCATGTCGTGGTTAGAGCAACAAAAGTGTGCGTATTTTAAAAAATTTAAATTTTATGGAAAATCTAAGTAAAAGTTTGAGTTGCTCTTATCGGAGTAGAAAAAAATAAATATATGCATTTATACTTAGGGTTTGTTAAGGAAATGGTTTTTTTAGTAATTTTGTTAAATTATGAGGTGAAAAAAATAAAGTGTTTAAGAATAATTTTTTGAATTTTTAAAAAAAGAAGTACAAAAAGAAATAAATGAATCTTTAACTTTTTTATATGATTTTTTAAAATTTTTTTAAGGATTTTTTGATTTTTGATTATATTTTATTTTATCAGTCTCCCAAACAACCTCTTAAGCTTAATTTCATATCACTTGATGGGTAAACGAAACAAATATCACATGTTTCTTTTTTGTCTCTTTAAATTTTGTTAATTTATAAAATTATTCATGTCACAAAAATCATCATAAGCATCAAATAAGATCCAATAGGATAGAGAAGAGAAAAGAGGTAACAAGTAATGTAGATTCGTGTAAACTATCATGATGATTTACATTCATTTATATAATGCTACTTTTTCTTTTTCTTTTTTAAAGAAGTGTTGAAATCTCAATCCTAACATCTAGTTTGGTAGAAAAACCATGATCATAGGGTAATTATTTAGTAATTTCAAAACATTATGTAATATTATTTATGTGATATTCTGAATTAATCATGTAGTAAAATATTGTATGACTGAAATGTGGAGATTTATACCATTATTAGATAATTAAAAGACAAATGATGACTGTATTGTGATTTTTCTTATTTGTCGAGGTTAATTATCATATAGACAATGTCATATGACGATAAAAAAAAATATAGACAATTTTATATGGTAATTTCATTTCTTCCAAATACTTTTCCATGTTTTGTTTTGCAATCTACAAGTTCCCAAAATATGAAATTGATGTTGTAGAGACAATAAGAGAGAGAGAGAGAGAGATTGATAGGGAAATACAGAGTTAATTGAACCTTTTCATAAGGCTTCTTCTGTTTCTCTGTCATGTTATTCCATTTTTCAATTACCTCCCAGCCACTCTTGCTCTCTGCTCTTCGCTCATTTCTGAACATGAAAAACGCAGACTTGGGTTGCTTCGGTTTCAACGGGTCCTTTTATTTCCTGTAGAAATTCAATGAGACAAAGATAGATAGAGAAGAAGAAGAAGGGGGCGAGAGAGAAATATAGAGAAAATTTCTGAATTTACTTATTGAACTGAAGAAACTGCTCTTCCTCCAACAACATCATGGCTTCAGTTGTGAATGCCAAAGACGCAGACATTGGTTGATGAGGACTCAAACTGTGAAGATCAAAATGATGAAGCTCAAAAATCATGACTCTCACTTTTTTCCTGCTAATCTTCCTTTCTGCTGTCGGTGCATAAGAGGCGGCGGAGGATGTTGGAGTACCAAAAGGCGGAAAAAACCTTATTCTGTGACTCTGTCATTTTGAGACAGACACACACACACACAGAGACTGTGCGAATGGCAGCGAAAACTGTCGTGAGAGAGAGAGATAGAGAGACTGTGTGAATGGCTGCAAAAACTGTCGTGAAACAGAGAGAGAGAGAGAGAGAGAGACTGTGTGGAATGGCTGAACTAAAAGTGATTAATATATATGGATAGACAGAGGGGACGAGGGATGAATGAAGGCCAGGGAGATTTTTTTTTCAAACAGTTATGGCTGAGTGCGAGAGACACATTTGAACATGAATATACTCTCTTCCTCTCTGTCATCAGTATATAGTATGATTCTTACATTCCATATTTTCTTCGAACACGCTTTCCCTCTCTTCTATGGAAGTTTCATTCATTCCATCCTTCCTAATTTCCAAACGGCAATATATCCTTATATGCTTATTTCCATAATTTCCATAATTTGAATTATTTACAATATGAATAATTTGAATAATATTTGAATAATTTGAATAATTTACAATATGAATAACCTGAATAATTTCCATAATTTGCATAATTTGAATAATTATCCTAATAATTTGAATAATTTTCATAATGGGCACCCAGATCATGCGCTAGAGAATTAGACAGCTATTTGAGTATCTCTAATGCTTACTCAAAAAAAAAATATAATATTAAATTTGAATAAAAAATTAATGAAAAGTTTCATATGATACTATGTGTTCCAATGCTATTTTTTAATTTTTATCAAATAACTGGTTGACCAAGAGGTCATCCGACTTATGTAAATTTTCATCAAACGATGAGTTGATTGGGAGGACAATCAATCGGTCATCCGGTGTATGGTGAAGTCTCTGCAAAAGTAACGGCTATCTGTAAAAATTTGATAAACGATGAAGCCTCCCTCAATTTGATGAAATTTTTTATTTTCCTTTCATTTGATATGGGTTTGATGTCGTGGCTGGAGTAACAAAAGTGTGCGTATTTTAAAAAAGTTAAATTTGATGGAAAATCTAAGTAAAAGTTTGAGACGCTCTTATCGAAGTAGAAAAAAATAAATATATGCATTTATACTTAGGGTTTGTTAAGGAAATGGTATTTTAGTAATTTTGTTAAATTATGAGGTGAAAAAAATAAAGTGTTTAAGAATAATTTAAATGTGGAGATTTATACCATTATTAGATAATTAAAAGACAAATGA
>NW_021026674.1:1831146-1879693 GCF_004153795.1 Camellia sinensis | reverse complement strand
TACAATGGCGAAGCAATAAATTACAATGCAAGTAGTCCATAAGAGCAGTGCATAATCCGATGAAATGGCATCTTTACAGCTTTACAACTTGAATACACAAGCAAAATACGTATTACATCTTGATTAAAAGGCTTTTCGGCGAATATACAAAATACAGTGAATACAAGCCAAGAAGCATGATTTTCAAGATTCGCCGACATAGGCAAATGACATTGCCGACGTGAATACAAAATAAAACCGACATAATCATGAATCCAAAACAAGCTTTCAAAAACACATTCGAGGCGTCGCCGACGTCCTGCTCATCACCTACATATATATAGAGAGGGTGAGCTTGGATACTCAGTGAATGGTACAAATAATAAAGGTTTTGCATGAATATAGCCAAAGTCTTTCAAAACGAAACATGCCAAAAACCATACGAATATTAGCTGAGATTCTTTCAGAGCAAAACACATCAAACTTTATCAAAACAAGGGATGAAGCGTATTCATCTATCAAAGTCTTGCAAGTCTCAAGGGATGCTTACTGACATCGGCAAAACACAAATCAAGCTTTCCGAACAAACAAATCCATACGGTAAACCGTCAGTGGCAAAGCAAAGACTGCACGATCCGTAATCGATTAGTCGAAGGTACTGCGAAAGTTTATAGTCCTCCAGCACAAGGGACTTGTGGTACTTAGGCCCGTAGCCCGCTTTAACATGATGGGACTTGTGTTACTTAGGCCCGTAGCCCGCTTTAACACAGTAGTCTTTCCAAGGGAGGACCGTATCCTTTTTATGCTTAGTGCTACGAAAGTTTAGAGTCCTCCAGCACAAAGAACTTTTGTACTTGGTACTGAGAAAGTTTAGAGTCCTCCAGTACAAGGGACTTTCCAAGAATGACATCAAAACAAGGCTTATACTTGATACATCAAAACAGAGCTATTCATTCATGCTTAACAAATACTTTCGTCAAAACAAAGCAAAGCAAGATTTATCAAAACAGTATAACATAGCTTTATTAGAAATACCACTCACATAGATCTCTTCGGGTGTAGGCTCAAAGCAAAGATCAAGGACCTACAATCACATGGCAATCACATTCTCAAAACAAGCTTTACATGTATGCAAATGATCTCAGCATTCTCACCAGGTCCAAGTCAATAACAAAGCAAAACATGCTGGGAGTTTAAACACTGCTCCCGTCTTATGAAAACACACTGGGTACCAGTCAGGTCTTTGCCAAGGGCCTACACCTCCTTGCCGAGGTGTGGTCCCGATGGCCTCATTCAAAAGCAAAGTCGGGAAAACCTGGGTTTCCCTTTGGAGAACATGAAGAACATGATGAACACGATCATGAGAAAGATGAATGCAAGATCATAACTTGTTACAAAAATCTGAGATTTCATGCCATGAGTTCAAAACATGGACCTGGGTACCCATACAAGAAGATCATGCAAGAACAAACACAAAAACATGGTTCTGGTTCCAAACTTTCGGATCAAAACGAGACTTTCTTCAAGAACACATGAACACTATCTTTCTCTTTCGAAACCAAATTCAAATCGATGCATGACGTGCAAAACAGATCCGATCATGCAATGTAGCTAGATAATCAATAAGAAAAACAAGAGTAGGTTAAGATTCTAACCTCAAAACTCGAACCCAACGGTTCAATCTTCGAAGATCAAGCTTGGAAGATCTACTCTCACTCAAGAACTTCTCCTCCTTACTCTAGAGCTTCTCTCTCTAAAGGAAAAGATTTGAGACAAAATGATTTTTTCTAGGTCTGCCGGCTATCTTAACAATCAGCTCGGACACGTGGTGCTACCAGGTTGGTTCAACTCAAAAGGTGATTGATTGATAAGACAAGTCTATGACAAAGTGTATGCAGCAAGCTAGGGCAAGACACATCGGCAAGTAATGACATTGGCCAAAGTCAAAGCTTCGGCAACCGGGTAAGAAAGACATCGGCTAGGGAGGACGACACTTGACTAAGCTGTGCCACACCTTGGCCGGGTCGTGCCACACCTCGGTCTAGGCCATACCTGCCCAAGGACAAGGATCACTAAGTGCAAAACATCTCGGCAAACATGCCCGAGGTGAAGATGGGTCGACCAAGTGGTCCCAAAACAGTTCTAAGTACAAAGGTTCAGAGGTGAACTAAGCTCAAGATGACCTCAGCTACACACCAAGCAAGGAACAAAATCATGCAAGCAATACTTTAACAAAACAAGGCAAGGCAAGACTTGCAAAACAACATAACAAGACAAGATTATGCATGAATGTATGCAAGTATGACAAGAGTAAGGTGAGGGTTGCTACAGTCTACCCCCCTTAAAGAAGTTTGGTCCCCAAACTTAAATTACCTTGCTCTATAAATAACTCCGGATAACGGATGCTCACATCCTCTTCCTTTTCCCACGTGGCTTCTGTGCCATAATGCTCCTTCCATTCGACCTTTACCATTGGTATCGATTTGTTTCTCAACTGTCTCACTTGCCTGTCAATAATCCTCATGGGTTTCTCCTCGTAGCCCAAATCTTCATTAACCGTAATCCCAGAATGATCAATTATATGTAGTGGATCTCGGATATACTTCCTCAACATCGAAACATGAAACACATTGTGGACTTGGCTTAAGTCTGGCGGCAAAGCAAGTCTGTAGGCAACGGGGTTAATTCTCTCAAGAATTTCAAACGGTCCAATATACCGGGGTGCTAATTTACCTTTCTTCCCAAATCTGGAAACTCCTTTCATTGGTGAAACTTTTAGGAATACATGATCCCCAACTTCGAATTCTAGCTCATTCCTTCTCTGGTCGGCGTAGCTCTTTTGTCGGCTCTGAGCAGTTTTAATCCTCTGTTGGATAAGTTTAATTTTCTCTGTTGTTACTTGAATCAATTCGGGACCAAGCAGAGCTCTGTCTCCAATTTCGGTCCAACATATCGGCAACCTACACTTTCTTCCGTACAAAGCTTCATACGGCGCCATGCCAATGCTAGCTTGATAACTGTTGTTGTAAGAGAATTCCACTAAGGGCAAGTGCGCTCCCCAACTTCCTAGGAAGTCCAATACACAAAGTCTAAGCATATCTTTAAGTGTCTGAATTGTCCTCTCTATCTGCCCATCCGTCTGGGGATGAAAAGCTGTACTAAATCTCAACTCGGCTCCGAAAGCCCTCTATAGACTCTGCCAAAATCTAGAAACAAATTTAGGATCTCAGTCTGACACAATTGACATCGGCACTTCATGAAGTCTAACAATCTCATTCATATATAACAAGGCAAGTTGATAGGCGTTGAAGGTAGTCTTAACAGGTAAAAAGTGTGCTGACTTAGTAAATCTATCAACAACCACCCAAATCGAATCCATACCTTTCGGTGTCTTCGGCAAACCAATCACAAAATCCATGGAGATGTGTTCCCATTTCCACTCAGGAATCGGCAAAGGTTGAAGAAGTCCTGCCGGTCTTTGATGTTCTGCTTTCACTTGTTGACAATGCAAACACTGGGACACGAATTCGGCTATTTCTCTCTTCATATTTGGCCACCAAAACGTCTGTTTCACATCCTGATACATCTTAGTGTTCCCTGGATGAACAGCAAACTTGGAACCGTAAGCTTCCTGCAAAATTCTCCTTTTCAACTCTGGGATGTCGGCCACGCATAACCTTCCTTCAAACTTAAGCACTTGATTTTCGATGGTATACCCTGATCTCGGCTTTGTGACAATCTCCTCGGCTACTTTCTTAAAGAATTCATCCTCCATCTGTCTTGTCTTTACCTCATAAACAATAGTTGGCTCCATTGTTATCATGGTTAAACACGCCAAATTTCCATCTGATTTTCTGCTCAAAGCGTCGGCTACACTGTTGGCTTTACCTGGGTGATATTGAATTTGCATATCATAGTCTTTCAACAACTCAAGCCACCTTCTCTGTCTCAAATTCAATTCCTTCTAAGTGAACAGGTACTTTAAACTCTTATGATCTGTAAAAACCTGACAAGAAGCTCCATACAAATAGTGATGCCAAATCTTTAAAGCAAATACGACGGCTTCTAGCTCCAAATCATGGGTGGGATAGCCCCTTTCATGTGGCTTTAACTGACGAGATGCATATGCGATGACTTTACCCTTTTGCATCAATACACAACCCAAACCCTTATGCGATGCATCACTATAGATATGAAACTCTTCGTTACCTGATGGAATTACGAGTACTGGTGCTGTAACTAACCTCGTTTTCAGTTCCTGGAAAGCTGACTCCCGATCTTTAGTCCACTCATACAGTGTTCCCTTCTTAGTCAATTGCGTCAATGGAATTGCAATCCTTGAAAAATCCTTCACAAACTTCCTGTAATAACCAGCCAAACCCAGAAAACTACGAATCTCGGATACATTAGTCGGCCTCGGCCAATTTACCACGGCTTCAATTTTGCTAGGATCAACCGAGATACCCTCTTCATTAATCACATGACCCAAGAATGAGATAGTAGAAAGCCAAAACTCACACTTGTTAAACTTAGCATACAATCTCCGGTCTCTCAAAATCTGTAAGGCAAGTCTCAAATGAATTTCATGTTCAGCTTTACTCTTGGAATAGATCAATATATCATCAATGAAGACAACTACAAACTCATCTAAATGTGGCTTGAAGACTCTGTTCATTAAATCCATAAATACAGCAGGGGCATTGGTCACTCCAAAGGCATTACTAAAAACTCGTAGTGGCCATATCTTGTCCGAAAAGCAGTCTTCCCAACATCTTCGGCTTTAACTTTAAGCTGGTGGTAACCAGACCTAAGATCAATCTTAGAAAAGACTCGTGCTCCTTGTAATTGGTCAAGCAAATCATCAATCCTAGGTAATGGGTACTTGTTCTTAATGGTGACCTTATTAAGTTCTCTATAGTCGATACAAAGACGGAGTGTGCCATCCTTTTTCTTAACAAATAAAATAGGTGCTCCCCATGGTGAAGTGCTCGGCCTAATAAATCCCTTATCCAACAATTCTTGTAATTGTAGTTTCAATTCCCTAAGTTCAGCTAGGGCCATCCTATAAGGTGTTTTGGAGATCGGTTGTGTTCCCGACATGATGTCAACTGTAAACTCTATTTCTTTATTGGTTAAGTGGCCAGGCAATTCGTTCGGGAAGACGTCGGGGAATTCATTAACAATTGGGATGTCGGCCAAATTAACATTTCCATTCTGATCACCCAGTATACTACACAAGTAGCCTCGACACCCTTTCTGAATTAACTTATAGGCTTTAATGGACGAAATCAAGTAAGGTGGGGGCACTATCCCTTTACCCTGGAAAATAACCTCGGCTAGGTTTGGGGGTCTCAGTGTGACACTTTTCGAAACACAATCAATAGATGCATGATTTGCAACTAACCAATCCATTTCCAGTATAACATCAAAATGAGCTATGTCTAGAGGCATTAAATCTACTAACAATTCGACATTCTCAATCACAACAACACATGCTCTATAAATGGATGCAACAATCATAGATCTCCCAGAGGGAGTAGACACAGATAACACATAATCAAGGGGCTCTAGTTCTCTATCAATTTTCTCGGAAAACTTAGCGGATACAAACGAATGCGTAGAACCCGAATCAATCAACACATAGGCATCTTGGGAGCAAATTAGGAGTATACCTGACATCACTGTTTCAGCATTCTGAGTGTCCCCTGGTACTAGCGCAAATACTCTGCCCTGTCTCATCTGTCCTCTTCCAACATTACCCTTCTGGACGGAACCCGGGGTATTCTCACCTTTCTTGTTGTTATTAGCCTTTGTCTTAGGGCAATTTTTCACATAGTGACCCATTTCGCCACACTCATAACAAGCTCCAGACGTCCGTCAACAGACCCCGAAATGTTGCTTCCCACAATCCGAACACGTCGGTTTAGCACTACCTTCCTGCCTTAGGTTACCAGCACTGCCCATGTTCGTCCTCTTCTTGGTGCCCAGCTGTCCTCGGCGATTGTCATAGTTCTGTCTCTTTCGCTGGTTCTCCCCCGAGCTCTAGTATCGATTCAGGTTAGCTTCGGCCTGAATGGCTTTGTCCAACACTTCGGCGTAAGTCGGTATATTATGTAAGTTAACCCGATCTTGAATCGGTCTGCGAAGCCCACTCTCGAACTTCCTGGCCTTCATGTATTCATCGTTGGCCATGTGAGGTGCAAACCTCGCCAACTCAGTAAAAGCGCGGTTATTCCGCCACTATTCGATTGCCTTGCGTCAAAGTCTGAAATTCGGTAGCCTTGCGGTTTCGAACACTTAGGGAAGAGTGTTTGTTGTAGAACAACTCTAAGAATTGAGTCCAGGTCAGATCTGGATTGCTTTCTCGAACCATCATCCACCACCTGCGAGCGTTATCATCTAAGGGGAATGCTGCCAACGTCACCTTCTGAGCGTCGGTGCTAGGGAAGATCTCGAACAACTTTTCCATTTCCAAAACCCACGCCTCAGCCTTCATCAGCTCTATACCCCCAGAGAATCTCGGTGGTTTCATTTTCTTGAACTCCCTGATCAAAGCTATTGTGCCATCCCCATATAAGGCTGGCTGCGAAGGAACTTACGGCACTGGAGGAGGTGGAGGCGGGACTACATTTCGACCGTTGGTCTGCTCGGCCTGAGTCGACATAGCACTAGTGTACTGCTGTCTCGTTTGTCTCAACTCGCGGGCCAAACCTTCAACTAATCTTTCTAGTCTATCCAATCTGTCTTCGGGCTGATCCCGGCCAATTGGAGGTCTACCTCTCCTCATGATGCTATGAGCATGCAAAGTGTGACTTTAAAACAAATAAGCAAATAACCACGTAGGCAAGTAACAAACAGGTATGTCAAGACAATGCACACCTCGTTCAAATAGCAAGCACCATGATGCAATCCTAACATCTTTCTAAGGGAAATCCTATGCTCTTTAGGACTCAAAGTGTGTGAATAACGTATACTGAGGAACTTATGCTCTGATACCATTCTGTCACGACCCCAAACCGCCCCTAGTAGTTTGGTGCCGTGATGGCCAGTAATCCGTAATTACCGAAGGCCAACTTTCAAAAGTTTAACACAATCAGAGTATAGATATAGGGGCTCACAAATGCGGAAGCAATAAATCAAAATACAAGTGGTCCATAAGAGCAGTGCATAAGTCAAATGAAATGGCATACATCTTTACATAACTTTACAAATCGGATACAACAAAGTAAAATACGTATTACATCTTGATCAAAAGGCTTCTTGAGCCGACATATATAAAATATAGTGAATACAAGCCAAGAAGCATGATTTTCAAGATTCGCCGACATAGGCAAATGACATCGCCGACGTGAATACAAAATAAAACCGACATAATCATGGATCCAAAACAAGCTTTCAAAAACACATTCTAGGTGTCGCCGACGTCCTGCTCATCACCTACATATATATAGAGAGGGTGAGCTTGGATACTCAATGAATGGTACAAATATTAAAGGTTTTGCATGAATATAGCCGAAGTCTTTCAAAACGAAACATGCCAAAAACCATACGAATATTAGCTGAGATTCTTTCAGAACAAAACACATCAAACTTTATCAAAATAAAGGATGAACCGTATTCATCTATCAAAGTCTTGCAAGTCTCAAGGGATGCTTACTGACATCGGCAAAACACAGATCAAACTTTCCGAACAAACAAATCCACGCAGTAAACCGTCAGTGGCAAAGCAAAGACTGCACGATCCGTAATCGATTAATCGAAGGTACTGCGAAAGTTTATAGTCCTCCAGCACAAGGGACTTGTGGTACTTAGGCCCGTAGCCGCTTTAACATGATGGGACTTGTGTTACTTAGGCCCGTAGCCCGCTTTAACACAGTAGTCTTTCCAAGGGAGGACCGTATCCTTTTTATGCTTAGTGCTGCGAAAGTTTAGAGTCCTCCAGCACAAGGGACTTTTGTACTTGGTACTGCGAAAGTTTAGAGTCTTCCAGTACAAGGGACTTTCCAAGAATGACATCAAAACAAGGCTTATACTTGATACATCAAAACAGAGCTATTCATTCATGCTTAACAAATACTTTCGTCAAAACAAAGCAAAGCAAGATTTATCAAAACAGTATAACATAGCTTTATTAGAAATACCACTCACATAGATCTCTTCGGGTGTAGGCTCAAAGCAAAGATCAAGGACCTACAATCACATGGCAATCACATTCTCAAAACAAGCTTTACATGTATGCAAATGATCTCGGCATTCTCACCAGGTCCAAGTCAATAGCAAAGCAAAATATGCTGGGAGTTTAAACACTGCTCCCGTCTTATGAAAACACACTGGGTACCAGTCAGGTCTTTGCCAAGGTCCTACACCTCCTTGCCGAGGTGTGGTCCCGATGGCCTCATTCAAAAGCAAAGTCGGGAAAACCTGGGTTTCCCTTTGGAGAACATGAAGAACATGATGAACACGATCATGAGAAAGATGAATGCAAGATCATAACTTGTTACAAAAATCTGAGATTTCATGCCATGAGTTCAAAACATGGACCTGGGTACCCATACAAGAAGATCATGCAAGAACAAACACAAAAACATGGTTCTGGTTCCAAACTTTCGGATCAAAACGAGACTTTCTTCAAGAACACATGAACACTATCTTTCTCTTTCGAAACCAACTTCAAATCGATGCATGACGTGCAAAATAGTTCCGATCATGCAATGCAGCTAGATGATCAATAAGAAAAACAAGAGTAGGTTAAGATTCTAACCTCAAAACTCGAACCGAACGGTTCAATCTTCGAAGATCAAGCTTGGAAGATCTATTTTCACTCAAGAACTTCTCCTCCTTACTCTAGAGCTTCTCTCTCTAAAGGCAAAGATTTGAGACAAAATGATTTTTTCTAGGTCTGCCGGCTGTCTTAACAATCAGCTCGGACACGTGGCGCTACCGGGTTGGTTCAACTCAAAAGGTGATTGATTGATAAGACAAGTCTATGACAAAGCGTATGCAGCAAGCTAGGGCAAGACACATCGGCAAGTAATGACATCGGCCAAAGTCAAAGCTTCGGCAACAGGGTAACAAAGACATCGGCTAGGGAGGACGACACTTGACTAAGCTGTGCCACACCTTGGCCGGGGCGTGCCACACCTCGGTCTAGGCCATACCTGCCCAAGGACAAGGATCACTAAGTGCAAAACATCTCGGCAAACATGCCCGAGGTGAAGATGGGTCGACCCAGTGGTCCCAAAACAGTTCTAAGTACAAAGGTTCAGAGGTGAACTAAGCTCAAGATGACCTTGGCTACACACCAAGCAAGGAACAAAATCATGCAAGCAATACTTTAACAAAACAAGGCAAGGCAAGACTTGCAAAACAACATAACAAGGCAAGATTATGCATGAATGTATGCAAGTATGACAAGAGTAAGGTGAGGGTTACTACAGCAATAGACTCACTTGTTTGGTTCGGTGAGCCTTTTTATCATCATCATGTATGTATCCATATAAGTAGAACCTAAAAAGCAATCGAAAATTCTCTTTTCCTTTTCTTCAATTGAGAGAAGCTCTAGAATTGTATTGGGTTTGTGTCCATTGACGATAATGTGGTGCAGCGGGTATTTTAAGAAGGGGTCGAGATTTCTACCAACAACCCTCTAGTTCTTCATCTTCATCTTCAATCATCCAATCCTTACCTCTTCATGTGGTATGCAAAATTAAAAATTTCTTTCTTTTAATCATTCTTGTACCTGTTCTGCATCTGGGTTTCTTCAATTTTTTGCAGATGTTTGATTCACTTTTTGTTTTCACTTGAAATCTGAATTTGTTCATCTGGGTTTGCTTGCATATGTACATATTAGTTGGAGAATACCCATTTGAGAATTTCTAGGAATTAGATGTAGATTCTTTATGTGTTGGTGGTATTTTGGTTCTAATGGTAGGAAATTAAAAATGAGACTACTTTGAGAAATTGGTGTAAAATTGTTTAATTATAATTGGGTTATGTTGAACGCAATTTCGTGATAATTGACACCCATCTCAGGATTATTAGAATTTAGGATCTCTTAAAAGTGAAGCAATTTTTTGAGATATACTGAAAGTATGTCTCCGATTTTGTTGTTCTTTTATTGATTTTTAATGGCATTGAAGAATTTAAAATACCCATTTGAGAATTTCTGAGAATTAGGTGTGGATTTTCTTTGTATTGGTGGTATTTTGGTTTGAATGTAGGAAAAATTAAATGTGAGACATTTTTGAGAAATTGCTGTAGAATTGTTTGTCAATTAATTTTTTTTTTTTCATTTGGTTATGTTGAACGCAATTTCTTGATATTTAAGACCCATCTCAGGATTATTAAAATTTTGGTTCTATTGAAGGTTAAACACTTTTTTTGAGATATACTGAAAAGTGTGTCATTGATTTTGCTATTCTTGTATTGTACTTTTTAATTTCATTGAAGGTAATTTCATGAATCCTGTACCCACTTCTGATTTTCTGAGAACTTGGTGTGGATTGTATAGATTGGTTTAAGTGTTACTGACTTTAATTTTTCTAAATTTCTCTAAGCATTTAAGCTCTTTAGGGATTTGTGGTAAACGCTATATAATAATATAGACATAGGGGTTAACAAGGAAGCTATTTTTTAATGTTTGGGATCCATTTAAGACTTGGCGAGCATTTGGTTTGGGTGCTGTTGAGTGATATTCGTTAACAGATAATGTTTTCATTTTTGGGCTTTCTTTGGTTATATTTTAGCGAGTAATACTACGAACCGAGACTTATCAACCCAGAAATTATTCAAAATTATCAGCTTGTGGTTCAGATTTATTCTACACATGAACCTCACACTATTCAAATTTAATCTTCACCACACAACACACAAGTTATGTCTGGGAGAGTAGCTTTTCTCTATTTTAGAAGGCCTCTGATGATGAATTGGAAATTATATTAGTTTTCTTGAAAATCAATTGGGTGTATAATGAGAATTTGTATTATGTGGGTTCATTTTTCTAAGAAATTATGAATTAGATTTTCTACAGCCATGAAGCTGTTGTTTTTTCAGAAATTCTATACTCTTAGGTAGTGTTTGGTTTATTGGAATGAAGTGGAATAGAATGATCATTTCCTCAAAATATTCATTCTCATGTTTGGTTAGACTAAAAATATAATGACAAATGCATTACAAATAGAATTGTCTTTCACTATGTTAAGGTAATGGTCATTCCATAAGAAAGTCTAAGGAATCACCATTCCATTTCATTCCAATGAACCAAATAGAGCATTATTTATGTTCCTTTCAGAGACCCTCTTGTGTTGTTTCACCTGAAGAAAGTGATAGATATTGTTTGTTATTTGGAAATATTTCACAAAGTGTTCTAATCGTGTGGTTGGTGTGCATGAATTAAGATGGGTATTGAAGTGCTTACTAGTATGTCCTCAAAGTGGCTTTGAGGAAGAAATTGGTGGTTACTTGTAGCTTGTTATAGTGCGTATATGATTTATGTTTAAACACACTGCTTAGGCTTGCAACTTCTTTTCATGCGTCTCTTTTAAGTGTTGTTGGGCTCCCTAAGGTTGTGTTTGGATTAAGGATTTGACTAAGGATTTGGAAATGGAAAGGAAAAGACGAGTAAAATGTGAAGGAAATATTAGCTAATTTTTTGCTCAATTTCTCTCAACTTTTCCTTTCCCCTTCCAAATCCCTACCAAAATCCATGATCCATAGGGTAAGTTTCTCTTTGGAAGAGGAAAATCCTTTGAGATAACATTTCAGTTGGGAAGTTCTTCCTTTCATTTCTTTGTCTTTGTCTTTTTCTTTTGTAAAGATGTAATCTTTATTCTTTTATTTTCCGTGTAAAATGTGTGATACCAAGCCGAGTGCCCTATGAAGTGGATTAAGATGCATTCTAAGTACCAAAAAAGACAAGGGTCCCTTGTTGTGTTAAACAGTTATCTATTTTTTTGTTTTTTTTGTATGACTAGTAATTTATTTGGAAGACAAGGCCCATTTATAAGCCAATGTGCAATAAAGAGAAAAGTACTCAAATCGAAGAAAAAATTATCAATAATGTCAACCAAGAACCATCTCTCTCTCTCTCTCTCTCCAAGCTTTTGGAGGAACTCAAAGGGAAAAGCTTTCTGAGCAAAATAAGCTTTATGTTTACATCCTTACATAATCTTGTTTCCTCTTGCCCCTAAATTGTACCGCTCTGCTTATTTTGTACTCTTCTTTTGCAAAGAACACTACTCCTTATATGATTTATTGTGCCATGAAACTCTATGCTACATTTTATTACTAGATCATGGACCTTCCAGTCGGAATCTTCATGTTAAAGTAGAATTTATAGTTGCAATAGTATGCTTCAAGTTTTGCTTCTTTGTGAATTTGCTCTTTTTTTTCCCCCCTCATAAAAGTTTTCTTAATGAACAGGTTATAGGCTAGCTGGGTATGCTTTATTTGTAGTAGTGTATGCTGGCTTAGAAGTAAGAACTTGCCCTCTCTCTAAAGCATAATATGTTTACAAGGCTTCATTAATCTGTCACTAACATCCATTATGTCATCCTTTAGGAGGTTCATGTTAAAAATAGTAAATGTTGTGTCTTTGTTTCTCATATCACAAGCTAAAAACAGTTGAATGAATTTCATTTATCATTTTATTTCAAGTCACAAATTCTCAATAGATCTACCTATGAACGTGAGAATTATCTTAAATTTCTATAAATAGTCCCTTTGATCATAAACAATATCCAACATGTGCAGAGTTCCATTATAATTCATGTATGAATTTTTTTTTTTTAATTCAACTTTACTGACACTTTGACTAATATGTTTTCCTAGATCCTTGCAATACCAGCTATCCCGTTAACCATGTCAGCTGGTCTACTATTTGGTTATATTATTGGCACTATCATTGTCTCTATTAGTGGAACGGTAAGTTAGAAGTTTTGGCAGTATGAAAGAACAAATTTTAAGGAAATGGGGTGTACTTGAACTTGTATCTTCTTACCCTTTCAGGTGGCTGCAAGTGTTTCCTTTCTAATTGCCAGATATTTTTCCTGTGATCGTATTCTTAAATTGGTGGAAGGAAACAAGAAATTTCTTGCGATTGACAAGGTAATTGGAGAAAATGGTTTTAGAGTTGTTATGCTTCTCCGTTTGAGCCCTTTGCTTCCTTTCTCTCTTGGAAATTATTTATATGGACTTACATCTGTGAAGTTTGTTCCATATGTGTTAGGAAGGTTTGCTTCTTGTATATATTAATGGGAAAGAGCAAAAAAAAATTTGTTCAGATCGAATCTTCAAATTTGTATGGAGGCAACCATGATGATCTTCAAATTTGTTGATGTTTTAAAATTTCTTGATCATTTCTTAATACCTCAAGAAATATTTTTGTCCCTGAGTCGTTAGTTTTTGTACTTATGTGAAGTTTCCTTTGTCATGCAGACAAGAAATGCAACAAGGTTAGTTGCTCCAGCTATTGCCACGAGTTTAGGTGCCTTAACATATACATTGGGCACCCTCGTCCCTATGATAGGAGCAAGTGGATTTGCTACAGCTGCACCTGTAACTGCTATAGAAACTGTTGCCGGTAGTTTTAGATAATCTCTCAATAGTTATCGATATGTTTAGAAAGTTAGATATGCATAGTTTTGGGTGGTTTAAACTTTTTGTACATTTTAGAACTTAAAGATATAGTTTTCGTATCTTTAGAATGTATAGACAATTGTTGAATGTTTATAATTTATGGATATAGTTTCTTTTTGATGTTTCAAACAATATTTTGGTGGTTGATTGATATTTTGTGATGCTTGTTTGTAATATTTGTTAGATTGTACAAAATTGGTCAAATAGAACCTGTTGAATTTAAAAATAAAAATAAAAAACTGCATATTCTACAGCAGACATAATAAGTAGTCGTATTACACATTTTACGTCGCGCAATCAGCGTCGTTATTTGTCTTACCAATTAACGACGTACAAAATCTGCCGTTAAATAGTTTTTAACGACGTACTATAGTATGTCGTAGAAAAAGTAACAACGACGCACAAAATCTGCCGTTAAATAGTTTTTAACAGCATACGAAGCATGTCGTTGAAAGTGAATGACTTTCCATGACTAATCATAATATGACGCGCGCTACACGTCGTAAAAGAGTTTTTACAGCATGCCCATTTTTCTTTTTTTACTCCATCTATTTCTACCTCTACACATAACTCTACCCCTACTCTTCCTCAACTACACTTCTTTTTCTAGTCCTCTTTTCAGTCTGCTCCTGCATCTGTTTAGCCATCTGCGGTATCAATTCGGCTTCTGTTCTTTGCTTTCAACCTTCTACTCCTACTGTTTCTGCTTTGCCTGCAGCAGTTTAGTATGCTTTTGGCCAACCTACTGCTGCCACTGTCTTCCCTGGTCTGTCTGTTACTGCCTTGTCTCCATCTTCTGCTGTCTCTCCCTCTATTCCTATTTCCTCTCTAACTATTGACCTCCCTTTTGTGCATCATATTCCTGTTTTCCTTGCTCCTTCTTACTCTTCTCTAAATATTCATCCCATGACTACCAAGTCCAAGTCTTTTTCTTCTTCTGCTCTTCTCTCTACTATTTCCCCTCTTGTTGAACCCACTTGTTTCTCTGGGTTTAAATGCTATGCTTTGTTCATTGATGAATTTAGCAAATTTACTTGGGTTTATCCTCTTTGCTATAAAAGTGAAGTGTTTACCAAATTTATGGAATTTAAGGTGTTTGTTGAAAATCAATTTGAGACTACTCTTAAAAATTTTCAGACTGATGGTGGTGGCAAGTACACTAGTTCTCTATTTGAGATTTTTCTTAGAACACATGGCATCTGTAGACACCCCATTTTTGATCGTCCTCAAGACTTGGACGTCACCATTGGAATACTTGGTGATTACCCTTGTTTATGTTCATCTTGAGTTCCCGGAGGTCTTGGTTGCGCGCCCTGCCTCAGGATCTCTCGACTCGACCGTGTTGTGTCTGGTTTTGCACCAAACACTTGTGTTTTGCCTTGGAGAAAAAGTAACAATGACGCACCAAATCTGCCGTTAAATAGTTTTTAACAGCATACGAAGCATGTCGTTGAAAGTGAATGACTTTCCATGACTAATCATAATATGACGCACGCTGCACATCGTAGAAGAGTTTTTACGGCATGCATTGTGTGCCATTTTCCTTTTTTTACTCCATCTATTTCTACCTCTATACATAACTCTACCCCTACTCTTCCTCAACTACACTCCTTTTTCTAGTCCTCTTTTCAGTCTGCTCCTACTTCTGTTTAGCCATCTGCAATATCAATTCGGCTTATGTTCTTTCCTTTCAGCCTTCTACTCCTATTGTTTCTGCTTTGCCTGCAGCAGTTTAGTTTGCTTTTGGCCAACCTGCTGCTGCCACTGTCTTCCCTGGTCTGTCTGTTACTGCCTTGTCTCCATCTTTTGCTATCTCTCCCTCTATTCCTATTTCCTCTCTAACTATTGATCTCCCTTTTGTGCATCCTATTCCTATTTTCCTTGCTCCTTCTTACTCTTCTCTAAATATTCATCCCATGACTACCAAGTCCAAGTCTTTTTCTTCTTCTGCTCTTCTCTCTACTATTTCCCCTCTTGTTGAACCCACTTGTTTCTCTGGGTTTAAATGCTATGCTTTGTTCATTGATGAATTTAGCAAATTTACTTGGGTTTATCCTCTTTGCTATAAAAGTGAAGTGTTTACCAAATTTATGGAATTTAAGGTGTTTGTTGAAAATCAATTTGAGACTACTCTTAAAAAATTTCGCACTGATGGTGGTGGCAAGTACACTAGTTCTCTGTTTGAGATTTTTCTTAGAACACATGGCATCATTCATCAAATGTGTTGTCCACACAGTCTTCTCCAAAATGGAGTTACCGAGAGAAAACATAGGCACATTGTCACTACTACCATTGCTTTGCTACAGCAATCTGGTCTTCCCCTTGCTTATTGGTTTGATGTTCTTGCTACTTCTATCTTTCTCATTAATAGGTTGCCCAGTTCTAAAGTTCAAAATCAAACTCCTTATGAGGTCATATTTCATCATTTCCCTAATTTTGCTTTTCTTAAAAGCTTTGGCTGTTGGTGCTTTCCCTGGCTTCAACCCTATGCTTCTCATAAGCTAGCCCTTAAGTCAATTCCTTGTGTCTTCATTGGTTATCACCCCTCTATCAAGGTATATCGTTGCCTTGATCCTATTTTTGGCAAAATTTATTTGTCTAGGCATGTCACATTTGATGAATCACTTTTACCTTTTCTTACTCCATATATTTCTAACTCTACCCCTACTCTTCCTCAACCACACTCTTTTTTTTGGTCCTCTTTTCAGACTGCTCCTGCTTCTGTTCAGCCATTTGTTGTGTCAATTCGATCATCTGTTGTTTCCTTTCAGCCTTCTGCTCCTGTTGTTTCTGCTTTGCCTGCAGTAGTTCAATTTGTTTGTGGCCAGTTCACTGTTGTTCAGCCTACTGTTGCCCCTGGCTTGCCTGCTGCTTCCACTATCTTCCCTAGTCTACTTGCCACTGCCTTGTCTCCATCTTCGGCTATCTCTCCCTCTATTCTTATTTCCTCTCTAACTATTGATCTCCCTTTTGTGCATCATATTCATGCTTTCCCTGCTCCTTCTCACTCTTCTCTAAATATTCATCCCATGACTACCAGGTTGAAGTCTTCTTCTTCTTCTCTTCTCTCTACTATTTCTCCTCTTGTTGAACCTACTTGTTTCTCTGAAGCTGCTCTAACTCTTGAATGGTCTCAAGCCATGCAAGAGGAATTTCAAGCCTTACAAGCCCAAGGAACTTGGTCTCTTGTTCCTCATCCTCCTCACAAGCAAGCTATTGGCTGTAAGTGGGTTTTTCGCTTGAAGAAAAATTCTGATGGCTCCATTGCTCGCCACAAACCTTATCTTGTGGCTAAGGGCTATCTCCAACAGGAAGGCATTGATTATCACGAAATGCTTAGCCATGTCGCCAAGCAACCCGCAGTCTGAGTTCTCCTTAGCATTGCCCTTCACTTTAATTGGTCCATTAAATAATTGGATATTTCAAATGCTTTTCTTCATGGTCTTCTTCAGGAAGAGTTTATATGGTGCAAGCTCCAGGTTTTGAAAGTTCTTCTTCTCCTCATCATGTGTGCAAATTGAAAAAGGCTCTCTATGGGCTTAAGCAAGCTCTTTGCGCTTGGTATTCAACTTTTCCTCTTATCTTCTCTCCTCTGGCTTCACAAATAGTCATTGTGACTCTTTCTTGTTCATACAAAGAACTTCTACCACTGTTACTTTTCTTTTGATCTATGTGGATGAAATAGTCATTGTGACTCTTTCTTGTTCATACAAAGAACTTCTACCACTGTTACTTTTCTACCACAAAGAACTTCTACCTTCTGGCTTCACAAATAGTCATTGTGACTCTTTCTTTTAGCTCGCATTGCCTCTGGTTTGTTTCTCTCTCAGCCCAAATATGCCACTGACATTCTCTATAAGTTTGGTATGATGATTTGTAAACCATGTTCTTCTCCCATGGCATCTAAATCCAATCCTCTTTCAGATACTTTGGTGACCTTTTCTCAGCTGTCTCTGTATCGTAGTATTGTGGGGGCCTTACATTTTATGACTTATTCACCCAAAAAAAAAATGGTGTACTCTTCACTTCTGGCTCTTTAGATTTGCATGCTTTTTCTTATTCGGATTGGGCCAGCGATGTTCTTGATCGTAAATCTACCACTGGCTATTGTGTCTTTCTCGGCCCTAACTTGATTTTATGGTCTGTGAAGAAATAATCAACTATTTCTCAGTCCTCCACTGAAGCAGAATACAGGGCTCTTGCTCAAGCTTCTGCTGAACTTCAATGGCTTCACATGCTTCTACAAGAACTTTCTCTTTCTTTTGCCACTCTTGTTTTATGATGTGACAACCTTTCCGCTATTTCTCTTGCCTCTAATCCTGTTTTCCATGCTCTCACTAAGAACATCGAGGTGGATTATCATTTCATACAAGAGCAAGTTCTTTCTCACAAAGTTATGGCTAAACTTGTGTCTTCCTCTGATCAAGTGGTTGACTTATTCACCAACCCCTTCTCGTGGCTCAATTTTCTTATCTTCTTCCCAAGCTTATGGTGCGTTCCTCACCCATTCGCTTGCGGGGGTCTGATAAGAGTATGTCCCCAGCTCAAGCAGTATATCCCCAGCTCAAGCAAGTAGAACCCACAAATTAAAACAGAGGATAACTTCCATGTTTGTTAATAGTTGGTTAGGTTGCACTCTTGTATTGTAAATACTCATGTACTGGTTTGTTGTGAAATGAGATTGAAGATTTCATTTTCTCATCATTGGTTACGTATCAAAAAAATAATTTAATATCTGTAGTCACATAATTTTATCATATTAGTGTTGTAATAGTTTTTTAAATCATATGTATCATTCATTTATTTGACAAGAAATATAAATGATATCATGTGATTATCTTATCAAATCTTTATCTTTCATATTTTTTAAAAATAGTGCCTAAAAAATAAATAAAGTAGATTATCGAAGTGAGAAGATGGTCTAATCGATCCCACCTAGGAGACAAATTGGACTCTTAAAATAAAACAAGCTCTAGCATTGTGAATTGAAAATTTCAATAAACAAAATATTATTTTCTAATCACAATATATATAATCATCAGTAAATATTCTTCATAGAATTTAAGTAGAATCTTTCAAATATCAAAATAATTCCATTCACCTTGTTCGAAACCATTTATAAAATATTTGGCAGCCTAACTAATTGATAATAAAATAAAAATAAATATTAAAAATAAAACAAAACAAAAAAGTTTTTACATTTTCTAATGTTACATCTTTTGCTTGCCCTCTCTTTGAGTCCTTGTATCACTAGAAGTGGATACATTCCACTTTTGCACTTTGTCATCACCAAAGCCAAGTTCACTTTTATCAAACCCCATCTATTACGTACCTATGTGTAGCTCGACTTTTTTGCGCCCCCTTTCAGAAGTTTGAAACAAGCCCTACAGTTTGGACTCCCGCAGTTCTGAATTTGATTCCACAAGTGCAATGCGAAATAGATAATCACCAAATAGTCTAAATCCGACAAATCTTTTGGAAAACCGATTTTGAATCAAATTGCCAAAAATGGACTGCTTTTCCAGATACAGAGTCGCCACCTAAATATTTTATTTTGTGGAAATTTAGAAAACCCATGACTCATGCCAAAGGCCGCGTGTCCGTCATCACCAAGATTGTCTCGGCTAAGGAACTTGGGTACGAGAGGGGAAGGTCATGAATTGAGCACCCCTGCTCGCCTGATCAAAGATCAACCTCTACTAATCATGATATGATTCTTATCAACATTATATGCTTTTGTTCTAGTTTGTTAGGCTAGCATTTACTATGTAATGCACACACACAAGTATAGACTAAATTACAAGAATTAGAACATCTCGAGTCATGTTTGCTTTGAAAATTGTTTCAAAATATGTACCACTTGAAAAAGTAATTGCATATGAACATTACTCAAATCATCCCAATCCAAGCAATAAGCTTTCATCCACAGGCATACAAGCAGTTTAGCACTTAAGCAATTAGCCCAATGGCAAACATGCTAGATATGGCAACAATCACACATATGTGATTATGCTAAAGCAAATAAAAACTTATCTAGTACTCCAAGCCAAAACAAACAAAAGAGTTAGAAAAAAATGCATGATTCCTAACTATGCAATATGACTAATGCAACACATGCAATATGCAATTAATAGGCTCGGCTAATAAGCATGGTACATGAATCAATGAAATAGCATGTAGTCTAAACACGTATTCAAAGAAGTATTAAACTAACAATGCAGATAGAATGATGAACCGAGCCCCGGTGCATGCAATACGGATGGATGCAAACATGAAGTATGCTAAACGAAACAAGATGTCCCTAAACTAACCATCATAAGCTAGTAAATAAAAGGGAGAAAGACGTGGGGTTGAAAGACATAGACGTTATTACATTGCGCTCTCATGAAAGAGAGTCTGAATGAATAAACTAACTAACTAGCTAAGCTACTTAAGCTAAGCTAACTAATTAAGCTAAGCTAGGCTAATTAAAGGTAAGCAATTAGGCTATTACAAACCGAAATGGATAAACTAGCTAGGCTACTTAACTAATTATTACAACAAATGAATTAACTATTCTAGTTAACTAATTAATTACAAAACGAAATTGAATAACTAATTTAACTAACTAATTAGTTACAACACTTACCAAAATTTACTAGCACAAAATTAACTAGCTACAACTAATTAATTACAACAAATATTTAATCTAAATATTTAAACTTTAAATAAACTCAGAATGTGAGGGATGATCATGCACGTGCTCGGTTTCCACCTGAAAAGACCACCATTTTGCTTCTGGAATGCCTCTGTTGCACAATAGAACACTGACACTACTGCTCACTTCGAGAACAGCTCTGCTTGGCCAAAGGAACACTCTGCTGAAATTTGCATCAGTGGCCGGCCGGCCACTGCTGCCCAGTTCTCCTTGCTACAACAGAGGACAAACAGAACATATACAGGGTATTTCAAGGGTTTGTTTGCATAACTCACCCCTCCTTTTCATGAGCAAATCAAAGGATTGGTGAGTTTAAGCCACAAACCACCAACTCAAGCAATTTCATTGCATGATGGCTTGTGATTTAAAGTGTGCAATCTTAATGAATGCAACAAAATAAGACTCATATCTCCCCCCTTTTATGAATTAATCAAGGGAAGTGGTGACCTTGGAAACTTAAACCATTTCATCACTAATGAGTACGAAATACTTCAAGCTTCCATGTGTTCAATTAACGTCCGATTGAACACAACCAAATTCTTATCTTGCACAATTTTAGTCCCATTTTAATACTTCATTTTAGATTACCATCCATTCTTTAGTAAATTAAGTCCAAAGGGTGAATTTAAGTCCTCTAATGGAGTGAAGTACCAAACCAAGAGTTAACTTAAGACATGAAAGAGATGTCACGTCGTTGATAATGAACCCCTAAAACATTAAGAATGATAACCTCAATCTCATGCTTAAAAGAACAAGAGGCTTAAAACAACTCTCAAAGCAAAAAAATTAACTAGCTACAACTAATTAATTACAACAAATATTTAATCTAAATATTTAAACTTTAAATAAACTCAGAATGTGAGGGATGATCATGCACGTGCTCGGTTTCCACCTGAAAAGACCACCATTTTGCTTCTGGAATGCCTCTGTTGCACAATAGAACACTGACACTACTGCTCACTTCGAGAACAGCTCTGCTTGGCCAAAGGAACACTCTGCTGAAATTTGCATCAGTGGCCGGCCGGCCACTGCTGCCCAGTTCTCCTTGCTACAACAGAGGACAAACAGAACATATACAGGGTATTTCAAGGGTTTGTTTGCATAACTCACCCCTCTTTTTCATGAGCAAATCAAAGGATTGGTGAGTTTAAGCCACAAACCACCAACTCAAGCAATTTCATTGCATGATGGCTTGTGATTTAAAGTGTGCAATCTCAATGAATGCAACAAAATAAGACTCATATCTCCTCCCTTTTATGACTTGATCAAGGGAAGTGGTGACCTTGGAAACTTAAACCATTTCATCACTAAAGAGTATGAAATGCTTCAAGCTTCCATGTGTTCAATTAACGTCCGATTGAACACAACCAAATTCTTATCTTGCACCATTTTAGTCCCATTTTAATACTTCATTTTAGATTACCATCCATGAAGTATTTAGATTACCATCCATTCTTTAGTAAATTGAGTCCAAAGGGTGAATTTAAGTCCTCTAATGGAGTGAAGTACCAAACCAAGAGTTAACTTAAGACATGAAAGAGATGTCACGGCGTTGATAATGAACCCCTAAAACACTAAGCATGACAACCTCAATCTCATGCTTAAAAGAACAAGAGGCTTGAAACAACTCTCAAAGCAAAGCAAAACGCCAAGAAATGAGGGAGGTTGTAGAGATTATTAGTGCTGAAAATAAGTGAGAAAAGCATAAATAAATGCTATCAACTCAAATAAGATAGTATCTAAGGCCTAAAACACCAAGCTCATGAAGACAATCACACTACAAGCGTGCAAATCAAAGCTCAAATACAACCATCAACCAAAAATAGTCCTAAAACAGTCTAAAAATAGTCCTAAAACATGTTGGAATTGAGCTAAAAAAAGCTAGATTAATAAGCTAAAACATAGCACAAGCTAGGCTAGTAAGCAAGACACAAGGAGGGGAGGTTAACCCTTCTAAGTTTGGACTTAAAAAAGTGTTTTTAGCCAATGAAATAACTCTGAAATTCAATATTTAAAAGCTCAAAAAAAGGTGACAACAAGGTGGGAAACACAAGGGCAAAGGCCTTGGAAGCTAGGTAGAAGGAATCGTGAGCCACCCCTCCACCCTTATTGGCCTTAAACCACAAGTTTCAACCCAAAATTTCAGAGTTTAGACAGTCCAAAAATAGTACAAATATGTGCTGGAATGAAGACAAAGGTAGCTAAAATAATATGCTAAAACATGTAGCAATTTAAGCAAATAAACAAGTCAAAGAAGGGATGGCGAACCCCTCCATTTTTAGGACTTTAAAACCACTTTTTTAGCCTCTAAAAACCTCTGAAAATCAGTGGTAAAAAGTTCAAAAAAAATTTGAGAAAAGAATGGGAAACACAAGGGCAAAAGCTTAGAGAATAAGGTTCAAGGAAGGGTGGTTAACCCCTCCACCTTTGGTAGCTTTAAACCACAAGTTTTAGCCCATAAAAACAGGTTTTAAATAGCTCAAAAAATAGTAGAAAAGATGGAAAACAAGTGGTGTAAAGATGGTACAAAAGCAAGAGCAAGTATACCTCTTGAAGATGAATGAACCCTTAAGTCATAAACCTCTCAAGTGTTTCAAGAGCTCAAATTCAAACTCAAATTATCTTATCAAGAAGTTCTCTAGGTTTGGTTTAGAGTGTTTAGGCATAGGCTATGCAAGTTGCAAGAGAGAGAGAGAATTGTAGAGAGAGGATATTTTTCAAAATTATTTCCTCATTCCTAAATGTTTCTAACCTTGAAAGAAAGAAGAGAGGTCCTCTATATATAGAAAACATGAGCCTTAGGTTGAAAATATCTAAAAAGGGATAGTTGGAACTTTGTGGAAACAGTTGGAGAAAATATATGGGTTTTACACTAGTGGCTGGCACATGACTGGTTGGCCAGAAGTGTGCATTACTGGCCATCAATGGTGGTCGGCCGGCCATCTGCCATCCATTAAAAATCTGTTTCTAGGCCTGACTTCAAATGGGCATATCTCCTTCATTCGGACTCCTTTTCAAGTCATTCTTCAGTCTAAATTGAAGCCCCATAAGTGTAGTTTCCAATGGTGGTAGCCTCACATCTAAATTCTAAGTATGCGAAGAGATATGCCTATTTTAGTGAAGGTTTCTCAGTTTTGGTCTTAATCGGATTGATGCCTAACTCCAAACAGTCATATCTCCCTCATCTGAACTCGGTTTTAGGACATTCTTGAGTCTAAAATGAAGCCCCGGAAGTCCACTTTCCAATGGTGGTGGCATCAAAACTAAATTCTAAGTTTACAAAAAGATAGGCCTAATTTAGTGAGGCTACCCAGTTCTCTCTTAACGGTTTCAAGCCCAACTTTTTTCCCGACTAGTTTTTTTCCCTCTTATCTTCAACAAGGGCGAGTTTCCTTATGAGGGAGTTTTTGCAGGCCAAGCCGGATGAGTTCCATGGTGGTCAAAACCCTAAGAAAGTGGATGAATGGATCGAACAGACAGTGAAGACATTTAAGATGCTCCACATCGAAGACAGTGAGCTTAAAGTGACTCTTGCGAGTTACTACCTCAAGGGGGATGCGGGCCAATGGTGGAAATACGCCAAGGGCCGAATACAACCGACATGGGAAGCATTTGTAGTGGCTTTCCAAGACAAGTACCTACCTCCCACTACTAGGGAGAGGTTTAGGCAGGAGTTCCAAGGCCTTAAGCAACTCAATATGTCTGTGGCCCAGTTTGAAGCGGCCTTCTCCAGTTTGTCCTGGAGTAGGTAGCGATGGAAGAGCATCGTTGCATTGAGTTTGAAAAGAAACTTAGAACCAAGATCTTGTTCAAGGTTGCTGGGAACATGATCTGGAACTATGATCGGCTTATGGAAACCGCGGCACACGTAGAGATTACTGTGGAGGCCGAAGAGGAGAGAATTCGGGGGTCAAGGTTGAGGGGTCAAGGGTCACAAGGGGACAATAGGCCCAACAAGAAGAGCAGAAATACCTTTTCATCCAAGTCTCAACCACAACAGTCTAGATCTACCTTTCTCTTGCCTAGTGCAGGCCCGGGGAAGAGTGCACCGAGTGGATTTTATTGCTTCAAATGTGGCCAACCGGGTCACAAGGCTTTTGCATATCCACTGCAGGGAGGAGGACAGCAGATGTTGCCACCACCACCACCTAACCGATCTCAGAGTCAGTCTCAGAGTAGGGGGCAGGGGCCTACTTGCTATCAGTGCGGTCAGTCAGGGCACATGAAGAGAGCTTACCCGCAGTTGGGAGGCGTATCTGGCACATCAAGGTCGAGGCAGACTCAGAGCCACCAACAGGCTCACTTAGTTCAGATTTTGCGAGTTAATCAGGAAGCTGCTTCGGCTCAGTCAGTGCAGCAGGCTTATGCTCCGAGAGATGAGCAAGTTGATCAAAGGCCACAAGGGCGCATGTATGCTGTTATCGCGCCAGAGCAGTTGCTGGGATCCTCGGTTGTGAGAGGTATTTTTGTGGTGTGTAAATCTTCTGCTAACGTATTGATAGACACGGGTGCATCTCATTCATTCATATTTTCTGCATTCACATCTGCATTGGGGTTAGAGGTGGCATGGTTAGCGTCTCCACTTAGAGTTGAGTCACCGGTTGGGGGTACAGTTGACTTAGATCAAAGGTGTCATGGTTGTGAGATAGAGGTTGCCAAGCATCGACTCCAGTTTGCCTTTGTGTTTCTAGACATGTCGAGTTTTGATGTTATTCTAGGCATGGATTAGTTATCTTCGTATCGAGCAGTGATTGATTATTTTCGTCAGAGGGTCACAGTGTGCACCTCGAGTGGTGTTTGTTTTTACTTTCTGGGAGACAGGGTTGATCGGGTCTTATCGCTAGTATTTGACCCTCGTAGTATAAACGAGCTTAGCGGTCTTCTTGCTACCCTCTTGGATAGTGAGAGTGACGAGACCCGTGTTGAGTTGCCAAGGGTAGTTTGTGAATACCCAGATGTATTTCTCGAGGATCTTACTAGTTTGCCACCCCACCGGGAGATCGAGTTCACCATCGACTTAGTGCTTGGAACGGCACCAATTTCCATGGCGTCGTATAGATTTGCACCCATGGAATTGCATGAGTTGAAGATTCAACTGCAAGAGCTTTTAGATAAGGGTTTCATTGCCCTAGTACATTGCCTTGGGAAGCGCCGACTCTTTTTGCAAAAAAGAAGGATGGATCATTGCGATTGTGTATTGATTACCGTAACTTGAATCGGGTTACCGTCAAGAACAAGTATCCCTTACCCCGAATTGATGACTTGTTTGACCAACTTAGAGGGTCGTGTTGCTTTTTGAAGATAGATTTGAGGTCGGGGTACTATCAGTTGAGAGTCTAGGAGGAGGACATCCAGAAAACGGCCTTTCGTACGTGTTATGGTCACTATGAGTTACTTGTAATGCCATTTGGGCTGACCAATGCACCGACTTCCTTTATGAATTTGATGAACCGAAGTTTTAGAGGATACTTGTATCATTTTGTGGTCGTGTTTGTGGACAACATCCTAATTTATTCGACTTCCGAGAAAGAACACGAGGCTCACTTGAGGGTAGTGCTTGATTTGCTTAGGAAACATCAATTGTATGCCAAATTTGAAAAATGCGAGTTTTGGCTCACCGAGGTGAAGTTTTTGGGCCATGTAGTATTAAGAGAGGGGGTAACTATAGATTCTTCAAAGATAGACTCTGTACAGGATTGTGAGCAACCTAAGAATATTTTTGAGATCCGGAGTTTCTTGGGATTGGCGGGGTACTATCGGCGTTTTGTAAAGGACTTTTCTAGACTAGCCGCGCCTTTGACTAGATTGACTAGAAAGGGGGTTAAGTTTGTGTGGAGTGAGGCTTGTAAAAAGTCATTCCAAGAGCTTAAGACTAGGCTGACTACCGCACCGGTGTTGATAATTTCGGAAAGAGGCTTGGGTTCTGCTGTTTATTATGATGCGTCTCGGGATGGGCTTGGCTGTGTTTTGATGTAAGGGGGGAAAGGTTTCAGCCTACGGTTCACGGCAATTGAAAACTCATGAGAAGAATTACTCTACCCACGACTTGGAATTAGCAGCAATAATGTTTGCCTTGAAAATTTGGAGGCATTATTTGTATGGCGAGAAGTTTGAGGTTTTCTCTGATCATAAGAGCCTAAAGAATTTGTTTTCCCAAAAAGACTTGAATTTACGCCAACAGAGGTGGATGGAATTTTTGGAGGACTACGATTTTGAGTTACACTATCATCCGGGAAAGGCCAATTTAGTGGCCGACGCCTTAAGTCAAAAATCCATGAGTAGTTTGGTGAGTGTGGCCATTCGGGAATGGGTTATGTCGGGAGACATCGGCAAGTTTGAATTGCACTTGGGTGAGTCCAAAGAGGGTGCAACATTGTTTACCTTGAGTGCTCAACCTACCTTAATTAGCAAAGTTGTAGAGGCACAACAAGCAGACCGTGAAGTAGAGTTGATTCGTGATAGAGCTCCAACGGGAAGGAAGAGAAGGGTTTGAACATCCACTCGGATCCAAGTGTACGTTACCTAGACCGTTTGTTTGTACCTAAATCTTGTAGAGAGGAAGTGCTTCGGGAGTTCCATCACTCACGCCTTGCAGTACATCTGGGAGGCACCAAAATGTACCGTGATCTTAGCCGTCAGTTTTGGTGGAGGGCTATGAAGCGGGATGTTACATCCTTTGTGTCGAAGTGCCTTACTTGTCAGCAAGTGAAAGCCAAGCACCAAAGACCAGCAGGTTTGTTACAACCCTTACCAATAGCCGAGTGGAAATGGGAGCACGTTACCATGGATTTCGTAGTTGGGCTTCCTAGAACACAGCGGGCAATGACGCCATTTGGGTGATTGTTGTTAAGTTGACCAAGTCTACACATTTCATTCCGATGCGTACCAGTGACTCAGTTGAGCACTTGGCAGAGTTATACATTAGAGAGATAGTTCGACTTCATGGGGTTCCTGTAACCATTGTATCGGATAGGGATCCTCGCTTTACAGCCCGGTTGTGGCAAGGCCTTCAAGAGCCATTGGAAACTAAGTTGACTTTTAGCACCGCTTATCACCCTTAAACCGATAGGCATTCGGAACGTACCATTCAGATTTTAGAGGACATGCTTAGAGCTTGTGTCCTAGATTTCAAGGGGTCTTGGGAGAGGCATTTACCGTTGATTGAATTTGTCTACAACAATAGTTACCAGGCTAGCATTAAAATGGCACCGTTTGAGGCCTTGTATGGCCGACCTTGTAGATCACCAGTTTGTTGGGGCCGGAAATTGTTAGGGAGACAACCGAAAAAGGTGCTCTCATTCGGCAGAGGTTAGCTACGGCCCAAAACCGACAAAAAAGTTATATCGATAGGAGGAGACGACCTTTATGTTTCGAAGTGGGTGACCATGTTTTCCTTAAGTTCTCATCTAAACGGGGTTTGATGAGGTTTGGTAAGAGTGGAAAGTTGTCCCTGAGGTTTATTGGGCCTTTCGAGATATTGGAGAGAATCGGGGAAGTGGCATATCGGTTAGCTTTACCACCACAACTTTTGGGGGTTCACAATGTGTTTCATGTGTCCATGCTTAGGAAGTACGAATCCGACCCTTCTCATGTGCTAGATTGGGTTGATTTGGTGGTGGATGAAGATGCCTCTTACGAAGAGCGACCGGTTTAAATACTAGATACCCGAGAGCAAGTGTTACGGGGTAAAACTATACCGTTAGTGAAGGTGTTGTGAAGGCACCATCGGGTTGATGAGGCAACTTGGGAACGGGAAGCGGAGGTCTGCTCCAAGTATCCAGATTTATTTGAAAATGCTTAGTTGTTTTGATTTGTAATATTCCCTAGTATCGAAAGGAATAGTGTTAAAATTGTTAATCACATGTTATAAGCATGAAATTGTGAAGGAATGATGTTTTGTTAAAAATGCTTCATTTCGAAGGCCTATTATAAGCAATTGTTGTTTTGACGAAATGATGATAATGAGAAGGGTAAATATTAGTTGAATATCGATGTTGCGATTTGGAATTTTGATAGTGTAGTCATAATTGCCAGAACCCCTTTTGTTTGGTTGGTTTGTTTAAATTTCGGGGACGAAATTTCCTATGGTGGGGAGGTTGTGATAATCGGTTTCATTGCGTGTTGTTTCCTTTTTGTCCTCTTTGAGTTATGGTGTTTGAGAGCTTTCTTTCAAATTCCGGTTCTTGTCTAACTCTGAGTTGAGCGTCACTTGTTTCGGAGGGTGCACGACCGAGTCCAGAGTGTTCGGGAGCGAACCAGGGTAATTTTGGACTGGAGGGCCTGGGCCGCACGTGCGGGATGGGGGCCACACGTGCGGGAAGGATGCACTTGGGAGGGTTACACACTGCCTAATATGCAGGTGCTGGAGGAGGTGTGGCATGGGAAGGCCGCACGTGCAAGAGGTAGTTTCCGCATGTGCGAGGCTGTAACAACCCTCACATTATCTTAGTAATGTTCGCATGCATATATATATATATATATATAATTTTGTCTTGTTAAGTTTGCATTGCAAACCTTGTCGTGTTTTGCTTAAGTGTTGCTTGCATGCTTTGTTTCTTGCTTGGTGTGTGTAACCTAGGCCACCTTTGAACCTTTTATACCTAGAACAGCCTTGGAACCATTTTGGTTGAACTCCACCTTCACCCTTGCATATTGGCCGAGATGTCATTATCTGGGCCGAGGTGTGCATCACCAAGGTCGAGATGTGTATTATCTGGGCCGAGATGTTATCTTTGAACCAAAGTGATCTTGTTCCTGGATTGGTATGACCTAGACCGAGGTGTGGCATATCTAGGCCAAGGTGTGGCACAGCTAAGTCAAGCGTCGACCTTCCTAGCCGAGATCGTTGTAACATTTCTTGCCGAAGCCTTGTCTTAGCCGATGTCTTTTCTTGCCAAAGTGCCCTTGCCATCTAGCGTGTTGTATACACTTTGTCTTACACATGTCTTGTCTTTCTATCACCTTTTTTAGGAGAACCAATCCAGTAGTGCCGCGTGTCCCTGCAGAAGGCTAAATTAGCCGTCAGAGAGAGAGAAAACATATCATTTCTATATCTTTGTTCCAGAAGAGAGAGAAGCTCTAGGAAGAGGAAGAAGAGTTCTTAGAGAGGGATTAGATTTCCAAGCTTGATCTTCACACCTTGAGCCGTTAGATTCGTGTCTTGAGGTTAGAATCTTAATCTCTTGTTGTTCTTATTGTTCATCTAGCTGCATTGCACGATCTAGCATGATTGATGAGCCATGTATTGCTTTGAAGTTCGGTTTTAGAAAGAGAAAGTGTATTTTCCTTAGCATCAAACTAATCAGAATCTTCCCAGGATTCCACCAGCATCGATCTCACCACCAGAAAGTTTCTTACGCGCCCTCACGTGCCATTTTTGTGCTTGGCACATCATCTTATTCCGCCTTCACTCTCACAAACTCTCCTACGCGTCAGCCATTCCATCTGCTCAGCCGTCAACTAATCAGTCGCATCAGCCGTTTTCTCTCAGCCTCACGCCTGTTCTGGCCCAGTCACGTATGTGTCCCACACGTTGACGTTAGCTGTAATAACCCTCATTCTCGTTTTAGCCACGTTCATGTGCATATATATAATTTTGTCTTGTTAAGTTTGCATTGCAAACCTTGTCTTGTTTTGCTTAAGTGTTGCTTGCATGCTTTGTTTCTTGCTTGGTGTGTGTAACCTAGGCCACCTTTGAACCTTTTACGCCTAGAATAACCTTGGAACCATTTTGGTTGAACTCCACCTTCACCCTTGCATATTGGCCGAGATGTCACTATCTGGGCCGAGGTGTGCATCACCAAGGTCGAGATGTGTATTATCTGGGCCGAGATGTTATCTTTGAACCAAAGTGATCTTGTTCCTGGATTGGTATGACCTAGACCGAGGTGTGGCACATCTAGGCCAAGGTGTGGCACAGCTAAGTCAAGCGTCGACCTTCCTAGCCGAGATCGTTGTAACATTTCTTGCCGAAGCCTTGTCTTAGCCGATGTCTTTTCTTGCCGAAGTGCCCTTGCCATCTAGCGTGTTGTATACACTTTGTCTTACACATGTCTTGTCTTTCTATCACCTTTTTAAGGAGAACCAATCCAGTAGTGCCGCGTGTCCCTGCGGAAGGCTAAATCAGCCGTCAGAGAGAGAGAAAACATATCATTTCTATATCTTTGTTCTAGAAGAGAGAGAAGATCTAGGAAGAGGAAGAAGAGTTCTTAGAGAGGGATTAGATTTCCAAGCTTGATCTTCACACCTTGAGCCGTCAGATTCGTGTCTTGAGGTTAGAATCTTAATCTACTCTTGTTGTTCTTATTGTTCATCTAGCTGCATTGCATGATGTAGCATGATTGATGAGCCATGCATTGCTTTGAAGTTCGGTTTTAGAAAGAGAAAGTGATATTCATGTGTTCTTGAAGAAAAGCCTTGTTTGATCCGAAAGTTTGCATCAAGATCCTTGTTTTCGTGTTTGTTTTCATGAGCTCTCCAAGTGTGGGTACCAAGGTCCATGTTTTTGAACTCGTAGCAGGGAATCCTAGATTTTGTAATAAGAAGTTATGATTTTAGCATTCATATTCTTCAAGTTTTGTTCTTCATGATCTCCAAAGAGAAACACAGATTTTCTAGACTTCATCTCCTGAAGGTGGTCGTCGAGATCACATCTCGGCCAAGAGGTGTGGGACCTCGGCATAGACCTGGTTGGTACCTAGTATATTTTCTCGAGATGAAAAAACAGTGTTTTAACTCCCAGCATGTTTTACTTTGTCTTGACTTGGTTTTTGGGAAAGAATGCCAGGATCATTTGCATCCATGCAAAACTTGTTTTGAGAATGCATTTCATATTTATCCTAGAGCACCTCTTCTTGTCTTCTTGAAGTGCATTCAGTAGACCTTGCTATGTGATTGTAGGTCTTAGATTCTTGCCTTAAGCCCTACACCCGAAGAGCTATGTGAGTGGTATTTTTTAATAAAGCTATGTTATAACGTTTTGATAAAGCTTTGTTTTGCCTTGTTGGAAAAGTATTTGTTAAGCATGAATGATTATCCCTATTTTGAGTATCAAGTATTAGCTTTGTTTTGGATGAAATTCTTAGAAAGTCCGTACGTGCTAGGGGACTCTAAGCCTTTGTAGCACAAGTCCTTACGTGTTAGGGGACTTTAAGCCTTTGTAACACAAGTCCTTACATGTTGGAGGACTCTAAGCTTTTGTAGCACCTTTGTTAATGTCATCCCTTGTATTATTGATGCTAGTAAGCATCCCTTGAAGCTTTGAAAGATTTGATAGATGAACTTGGTTCATCCCTTGATTTGTATAAGTAATGATATGTATTGTTTTGGAAAAGATCTCGGATATCATTCATTCGAACCTTTATTAATTATATCATTCACTGAGTATCCAAGCTCACCCTCTCCTTATATATATGTAGGTGACGAGCAGGAAGGCGGTGACGCCTAGATGATTGTTTGCAAGATGTTTTTGGATTCTTGTTTTGTTACCATCTTGAAGATTATGCTTCTTGGCCTTGTATTTCATTCCTTTTGTATATGTCGGCTTGAGAAGCCTTTTGATGAAGATGTAATATTTGTACTTTATTTTATTTGTACCCAAGTTGTAAAACCATGTTAAAATATATGTCATTTCATTTGATCTATGCACAGCTCTTATGGACTACTTAGATTTAAATTTGCTTCCGCACATGTAGGTCCCATATGTATACTCTGATTGTGTGTGAATCTTTGTAAGTTGGCCTTTGGTAATCTTGGATTACTGGCCATCACAAAACTATGGAAGTTAAGAAATTATGATTTTTGTTTGTATTAAATGAATGTTCAAATAAAAGTTTCATGACACTAGATGAAACATATCAAGTTTCTTAATATGTGTGAAATTAGAAAATTTCCTTGAAATCTATTGTTTATGTAGGTATGTACATAAATCTTGAAATGACAAATGTCGAGGCCATATGAGTTGTGAACATGTTGCAACATTTGGATAGATGTACAAGTTCATGGATTATACATGTCAAATGTATTGGAAAAAAGGAAGTGTGAATTGTAATCGTAAATGGTACAATCGTTGGGGAATTTTGTAGACAGTTGGATGTTGCATTGCACGGATAATCACTACATGGCATAGATAATTGTGGCATTGCATGAGTAACAACGACATTGGCATTTTATTATATCACTTGTTATAAATATTGAATTGGGATTTGAAAATTACATTGAAAAAGAATTATTGAGAATTGAGAATTATTGAAATGTTTTGGGATAAATACGTTGGTAAGTCCGGATAGGAGGTCTAGAAGAAATGGATTAAGTTGGTTTGAATGTCCGGGGTGAAAGACTAAAAACACGCGCGGATGAGGTACCACTTCCATTCCGGTTAGCAACTGGTAAAGTGGGGGTATTGGTAGTGCTAGTTGAGCCTACTTGCAAACACCGACCTAGGGATTACCTGAGTCGCATTTACCGCCCCCATTGAATAAAATTATAAATTTTGAAATTTTGAGATCTCAAGCTATTGTTGGAAATGGTAACTCTTTTAAAAAGACAAGTACATGAAATTCTCTTTTAATTGGCATTGCATGGCATTTGCATTTAATATTAGAAATGTTGCATAAATATATATACTTTGTTAAGGATTCTCTACTGGGCTTTATGTTCACCCCTATGGGATTTGGTGCAGGAAAAGATGTGGTGATCCCACCAAGTTAAGGGTGTGGACATCTTTTTGTGAAGAATAGATGAATCTATTTTTGTTGTGATATATTTTGCTAGCCAAGGGCTTAAAGTGTATGGGTTCGTGAAACCATTTTTGTGTAACCAGGCTTAAGCCTTGGAACTTGTAAGCAAATGAGGGCATTTTATTTATTTTTGGGAATTGATGCTTTACATGCTATAGATTCATGTGTTTTTCATACTGTTGAATGTATAATTCGCATGTAGAACTTTTGTATACACTTTATCAATTAATGATGAAAAGGGTTGGAGATCTATCTTTATTCCTAAATAAATATTAGTTAATGTACCTAATCTGTGTTGGGATATTTCGGGGTGTTACAGTTTGATTACAAAAATCAAACTTAAAAATTAAATAAATAAATAAATAACATATTTTTATTTTGTTACAAAAACAAAATCAAAATCAAAATCTGATATAAATAAATTGTAAACTAGAAAATAAATTAACAACTTACTTGATTAATTTCTTGAACAAATTTTAGATCAAGTCCAGTGTTTAACACTGTGTTCTTAAGACAAATTCGTCCTCTCCACGGTGCTTTTAGATTGTGGACGTCTATCTCCCAGGATAAAATGATCAATAACAAACAATAGCAGCACTACAAATTGTTTGCACAATGAACACACTAAGTGTTTACAATCCTTCTCACAGGAAAATAATGTAGCAAAATGTAAAGAGAAATTGCAAAATATTTTGGACGAAAATTGAAGTGAAAAACTAAGTGAGGACTAGTCTATTTATGGGTGCAATGGTGCCTCTTAGTTTTGAATTCAACATGTATAGTACCTGTTTGGTTTAAATTAAACAAATACAAATCTGTTTGAATTTAATTTAAACAGGTAAGGAACTGTCTGGTTTGAATCTGTTTGGGTTTTGAATTTCGAAACAAATTCGGATATGGCATTGTTTGGGTTTGAATTTGAACAGATACTGAAACTGTTCCGATTTAAATTCAAACAGATAAAAACCAGGCAGAATTTTAGTGGAGGAAAAAATCGGACAGATTTTTTTCGGAATTAATTTTAATTCTGGAAAAATAAAATTAAATTCAAATGTTTCCGAACAAGCCCAACCCAACCTCACAGCAGCGCCCAAGCCCAGGCCCAGCCCGCCCCGATCGGCGGCGGCGCGCACGTGTTTATTTTGGGTTGAATGGGTCTAGCCCGTAACCTCCCTCTCTACAAAACTTGGGTGCCCCTTGGGGCCTACCCCAAATTCCAAACCCATGCCTTATAAACCCACAAAATTCTTCCCACCAAACCAATGTGGGACAAGCCTTAAACCACACATTTAACAAATTTCCACCAAAATTCCATTTCCATGGAGCTCACTTTGGCTTCAATTTCTCATTCACCCGATAATGGTTTTGAGCAACCAAATATACCACGTGAATCACAACGTGGCATAGAACGCGTTACCACTTAGACCTGCCAATTTTGGCGTAATGGTCCCACCTAAAAATTAGACCAAAGTTAAGAAAAAATCATATTTTTCAAAACCATTTCTAACAGTTATTTCACTGTAAACTAGATGTCATGGATTCAAACTATATAAACAGTCTCTCCATACTTGCTCCATTGCAATTTGGGCTCATAAATTTAAACCACGAAAACAACCTCCCCATATGCGAGGATGATTAAGGCTACATAACGTTTCTCAAATCCTGCATTTGCGGGAGCCTCGTGCACATTGTGTTTTAGTGGCACATGCTAATTACTTTGTATGCGAATGGTTCAGTGGGGTCATTATTCAATGGTTCCATATATGATCCACCTATTATCTTTTACAAATTTGTATTTGTTGAGAGTATCAAGCGAACATATTATATGATATTTTAAAATTACTTAATAATGTTTCAATTGAGTGTGGTTGTATTTTCTTTTAAAAAAAAAAAGAATGCTTGGAATTTTTTTTAGGTTAAATTCATTTTACCCTTTGTAGTTTGGGTGTGGAAGGCTTTACCTTCTTATGGTTTAAATATAATCAGAAAGTCACCGTACAATTTTGGACTAAAATGTCATTGTTAATTTTTTGCATGTAAACTAACGAAAAATGTATCACACAAACCATTTTTTAGTGTATTGTTATTTTCTGAAAAAATTAAATGAAACTAATACGACAAAAAGACAATTTTTTCCAAACTTAAAATTAGATTAAGAGTAATGCTAGGGACCCCAAATAATCTACCAAATGTTTTACTAAATCTCTCACATGGGTAATGTTACACACAAATCCACATGTGTGCAGGTCCCATACCCATGTGAGAGGTTTGGTAAAACATTTGGTAAATTATTTGGAATCTCTAACAATACTCATATCATATACATCTCATAATTAATTTTTTTTTTTTAACATAACTCTATATTTTTTGAATCATAATTAAAATTAAAAAAATTAAAAAAAAAAAACATAATCAAATACCACATAAGATATAACTAAAGATTCATGAGTCATGTGATGACCGGTTCAAAAGCCGTCTCGTTTCCTTTGTGTTACGTTGGGTAAGTCGCCGTTGAAAATTTCTTCTCTAACCCTATTTTTCGGTCATGCTATTCCTCTTTCGAGTTTTCACTCGTTTCGGAGGGTGCGAGGTCAACTTCGGGGTGTCGGGCGTGAAGTCGGGGTTTTTCCGGGCTTGAGGGCCAGGACTGCACGTGCAGGCCTTGGGCCACACGTGCGGGGAGGGGGCCGCACGTGCAGGAGACCAGGCCGCATGTTCGGGAGGTTGAGGTTGGGGCTATGAGCACACTGCCTAAACGGCAGGTGCGTGAGCTGAGGTGCGGGGCAAGCCGCACGTGCGGGGGTGGAAGCCGCACGTGCGGGAGTGGGCGCCGCACGTGCCAGAGTGCGCGTTTTCTGCTTCGTTTTTCGTGCTTTCAGCTATATTTTGACATTTTCTTCCTTTTGCTTTCTTTTTTAGATTATATCACTCTCTCTCTACAATATTTTCTCTCATTTCCTCTCATCTCTCTCTACCCAAACCCTCAAATCTTCATATTTCCTTTAGATCCCAAGAATCCATTGGGATTTTGGTAGTAGTTCCTTATACCAAAATGATAAGCGTGTCGGGGGCTTCGTCTTGACCGATGGAGATTGTATTCTGGCGTGGTTGATTTTCGAGCTCTTTCTCCTCTTCCCTCTTAAGGCAGGGATTTCCTTGATTTTCTTCAATGCTTTCCCTATAGATAGATATGTGGTAAGTTTTTATTGCATAAAACCATGTTGTTATGGATTATTTTCGAAAATCATGATAGGGGGTATAGGATACGGGTGTAGAGATTGAAATTTCATGAGATGGGTGATGTTGGGTTAAATTTGGGGATGATTTAATATATTCATTGATTAGAGAGACAAAGCCCTAATTTTTGTAGTAATGCCAAATAGATAAATAGGGGTTGAATAGTGAATGAAATGTGTTATGAATTTAACAAATGTGATAAATGATTTGGAAATTTAATTATGAATAAATTGGGTTTTATGAATTGAACATCTACTTGTGTTGGATTAATTATAATTAAACATGATGAGTTGTTGAGTTATTAGAGATTAATTGAACCTCATAAATTCTTAATGTTGACTTAGTATTGTGTTGTTCAAAGTTGATTGTGATGAATTAGTAATGTGTATATTGAAGAGAATGAAATTAACCATGAGATTAGAATATCATTGGGTATACTACCACTAAATAGAAATTGCGTAAATTATAATTTTGTTAGCCGTGACTGGAAATCCCTTGTTTAAAATGGAGGAAATTGAGTTGGTCATACGTTTCTTGTGAAATGAATAAATGGGTTGAGGCAAAGGGGAGAGAATGTTAATGTGGAATGATAAGATAATTGATTTTGAAATGGAAGAGTGAAACACCAACACCGTGCGAATTTCGGAAATTTACTTGAGATTGAACCACAAATATATTTTATTTTATTATTGTATAATTGGATCTAAAGTTTCATGAGAAGTGGTTAATGGCATTATGTGTTTAATATATGTTGTTAGAGGTTTTGTCCTTAGTCATCAGTGAAGGATGACATTGTAAATGTTGAAATGATTATGTGTCTGTAGTACACTCGTGTTATCTATGAATGTGATTTGTTGTGATGGTGGAGGATGTGTATAGCGATCCCGGTTGTCCCTTTACTGTTCTGTTGTATTCCGGACTCGATTCCATGGAATTGGTAGTTGTATCTATCTTGTTGCTATCCTTTAAATCTGTTGTTTGAGTTTTGGGATGTTTATGGGCTTGTGTTGAAGAGGGGGGGTTAAGCCTTGGTCTATATCCTTGTTGCCTAGGTTTTTGGTGTTACGCTCGAGCGGGTCATTCTGCGCTCGAGCGGAGTTTGGTTTCTAGTCTAGCGCTCGAGCGAGTGTTCTGGCGCTCGAGCGGAGATTGCACACTCCCAGTATTTCGTGTCCCTGCAAAACTTTTGCAGAGGTGTTTTCTGTGCTCGAGCGGGTTTTTCTGCGCTCGAGCGGGTGGTAGTACTGTCTTGGTGAGGGTTCTGGGAGAGGGGGGATTTGCGCTCGAGCGGACTGGTTTTCTCGCTCGAGCGGATGTACTTTATTCCTATGTCTTGGCGCTCGAGCGGGCTTTATTGCGCTCGAGCGTGTCCAGATTTTGTTCTTGGCGCTCGAGCGTTGTGTTCTCTGCTCGAGCGGATCATGCGTATATGAGTTATCCGCTGGGTGATTTTAAATCACATTTTGCTTTTGTTTCTCTCTCCTACTTTTCCTAAAAGCCATTTTGAGAGCTCCTCTCTCTAAAGTCTTGCCTTCTCTCTAGATTTTGATCTAGCTAGGGTTAGTTCCTCACCTTCGGCCTTTGTAAAAGTTATGTTGATTGTCGAGGGCGTCGTTTTGATCTGAGAATCTTGGTCTTTGGAGCACGTTGGTTTTGGGTCTCTTCTCCATCCAAGCTCTAACTTCGAGGTAGGGATAACCTACTCCTTACTATGAGCTTTGTCTTTAAATTTTAGTATTTTGAGATGTTGGGGTTGGTTTGGTAATTTTGTGAAAAGTTTGGGGCTTTTGTGCAAATTTACAAAAGTTGGGGTTTTAGCTATATAAAACCTAGATGCATGTTTGGCATGGAAAAGTGAAATTAATGTTGAAACATTAATGAAAATGGAACCTAAGGGTTATAATGTTAATTATGGAAAATGTCCTAATTACATTGATTGATTAATTTGTATAATTAATTGTTGGAAATGAGGGGTTGACTCGAAAATGTGGAAATTTGGAAAGGGAAGGGGTTAAAGGGTGTAGTTGGATCATTTATCACTCACCTAGTTGAAATGTTGATTATATATCTATTGTTGCATTTATTTTCTGTATAGAAATAACTGCTTTGGGCTATCGATGGAGGATAGTCTTGATTGTTGTAGACAATGCATGATGATTAGGCAAACTGGAACTAATCACTGGAATGTGTCATTAAGTGTGACGGTTGAAAGAATACATTAAATTTATGTGTTGTGTGATGATGTGCATAATTATTGTTTATATGCATTGTGTTGTGTTGGAGGAGATAGGGGATGTACTCCACGGTTTAGGGGAAGATAGGGGATGGACCTCTAAACCGGATGTTGTTGGGAGGAGATAGGGGATGGACTCCATAGATAGAGCTCATATGCTTATCTATTAATGTGTTGACAGAGCTCGTATGCTTGTCATTGGAAGTGTGATAGTGCTCATATGCATATCTGTGGAAGTGATGATATAGCTTGTATGCTTGTCTGTTGGTGTGTGATATAGCTAGTATGCTTATCTATTATGAAATGGGAAAGTGCTTAATATGAGTTGTTGTCTCATATGAGTTGTTTGGCCAGGTTCTGAGCCATGGTTATAAATTGAGAATCTGAAAGGAATTAGAAAATGAAGTGTAATATGGACTTGTATGTCATGAAACTGTAAAGTGTGATAAGGGAAAGTATCAGTGTTGGCCATCTATCAACTGCTAATCTTTCAGTCATAGTTCATATTTGGTTTAGTATATTTCTACTGGGCTGTGGCTCACCCTATATGGGAATATTATTTTCAGGTACAGGTAGCATGCCACCTCCAAGGACGTAGCTTGGGAGGCTAGAGGCAGGCGGGCTTTTGTTGTTTTATTTCTTTGATGTATTACATATATATTCAAGCCAAGGGCTTAAAGTGTAAATGAGTTAGCACTCTTTTGTTATAACCAAGTGTTAACTTGGAAAGCTGTAAGCCTTTAGGGCATTTGCTTTTGTTGTTAACATGTAATACTTTTGATAATGGAACTCTGATGAATAGAAGAATGTGGAGCTTTTATATATCATTGCATGTCTATATTGATGGGTTTAATGTTGTTATTTTGAGGGCGTTACAATGTGTGCTGGTTGAGGCTTTGCTTAGCTTAGATAGTACAAATAATGGAGAGAGCAGAGTGTGTTTGTCATTGATGCACAGTGGTGGTACTATCAGTGTATACATTGCATTAAAATGTCAAAAAATATACGGATCTATTAGTAAAAGGAACAAAACAACAGGAAAGAGCTACATGTTATTGGAAATATTACTTCAAGGGCTCAGCATTCCATGGGTGGGGGAGGTGTCGGCCTTTCATGTCTTGTAAACGGTAGGTACCTGGTCACGGCCTAGATTTGACAATGTAAGGTTCTTTCCAGTTAGCAGCTAGCTTCCCTTCAGTCGAGTTTTTGGTGGTAAGGGTTACTTCTCGTAAGACCAGATCTCCGACTGCGAACTCCCTGGGTTGGACTCTGTGATTGTAGTGCTGCCTTACTTTTTGCCGGTACGAGGCTAGTCGGACGGAGGCTAAGTCTCCCAACTCTTCAATGAGGTCCAGATTGACCCTCCGAAAGTCTTCATTTAGTTATGGATCGGAGTGGATGACCCTAGGGGTTGGCAGGCCAACTTCCATGGTGATGACTGCCTCGGCGTTGCATGCTAAGTGAAACGAGGTTTCTCTAGTCAGAGTTTTGGCGATTGTCCGATAGACCTAGAAGACGTTTGGCAACTCCTCTACCTAGAGGCGCTTGGCGATCTCCAACTTGGTCTTGATAATTTTCAACAGGAAGTGGTTAGTGACCTTCACCTGACCGCTAGCTTGAGGGTGGCCTGGGGAAGAGAAACAGGTCTTAATATTGAGTTCATCACAGAATGCTTTGAATTTGGCATTGTCAAACTATTTGCCATTGTCAGAGACGATGGCTTGAGGAGTCCCAAAGCGGAATATAATGGATTGCCAAATGAACCTAGTAGTATTTCGCTTAATAATTTTAGCAAGGGGTTCTGCTTCTACCCATTTAGTAAAGTAGTCAATGGCAACCACGGCGAACTTTACTTAGCCGCGGCCAGTCAGCAAGGGGCCTACAAGGTCAATGCCCCACTTGGTGAAGGGGTAAGGGCTGTTGAGTGTGATCAGTTCTGTTGAAGGGGCATGAGGGATGTTGGCAAAACGCTGACATTTGTCATATTTGAGTACAAAGTCGATGGTGTCTCGATTGAGTACGGGCCAAAAGTACCCCATGCGAAGAATTTTTTGAGCTAAAGACTATCCTCCAGAGTGGTTGCCACAGACTCTTTCATGTATTTCTCTCATGACGCAGGTGGCTTGATCATTATTGAGGCATCTGAGGTATGGTCATGAGAATCCTCTTTTATGCAAGATGTCTCCGATAAAGACATAATTTGATGACCGAGTCCTGACCTTGGTGGCCTCCTGCTTGTCTGCGGGTAGTGTTCCCTGTTCTAAGAATGTGATAATGTCCTGGGCCCACAGGATAGGTTCGTTCTGAAGTAGATAGATCACTTGCTAATTTGGTGAAATTGCTGGATGGGTCAGGTACTCAACCTGGATGCCATGGCAGAGGTCTGATTGATCTATTGAGGCTAACTATGCTATTTCATCTGCTTGGGAGTTCTCTGACTTGGGGACACATCTGATATGAAAGCTGTTAAAGAGGCGGGTCAGAGAAAGAGCAACGTCCCTGTATGATCACATGACTTCCTCCTTTGCATTAAACTCGCCCGTTATCTGTCCGACTACCAATCGAGAGTCGCTAAACACTTGAAGTTGGTCGACTCCGACGTTTCTAGCCAGTCGAAAACTCGCTATAAGGGCTTTATATTCGGCCTGGTTGTTACTTACCGCAAATAGGAATCGAAGGGCGCACTTAAAGTATTCTCCTTCTGGGGTGGTGAGAATTAAGTTGGCTCCGCTACCCTCTTTGCGGGATGAACCATCAACACTAAGAGTCTAGGAGTGGGGGTCTTCCACCTCAGTGGTGATGCGTGCTGGTGGAGGGGGTGCGTGCAGGGTAAGATTGGTGAACTCTAGGATAAAATATGCGATAGCCTAGCCTTTGATGGCTATTCGGGGTCGGTAAGAGATGTCGTATTGGCTTAGTTCTATGGACCATTGCATGAGCCTGCCTGATGATTCTGGTTGCTGCATGACCTTTTTCAAAGGCTGATCAGTAAGGATCATTATGGAGTGAGCCTAAAAATAGGGACGGAGGCGTCTGTAGGCAATGACCAGGGCTAAAGCCATTTTTTTTCCAACAAAGAGTAGTTTTGTTCGGCTTCCCTGAGTGTACGGTTATGTAGACACCCCATTTTTGACCGACCTCAAGACTTTGACGTCATCGGTTCTGCACTCAGTGATTGCGCATGTTTGTGTTTGTTATCAGCTTTCGAGGCTTTCGACTGAGCCCCTTGTCTCGGGGCCTCTTAACTTTTTTCTCTTTGGTTTTCTTTTGGACTGGACCTTGGTGCCTTTGCCTGGAGGGAGACAGAGGCTTGTAGGCCATTTTTTGGGCTTGTAGGCCACTTTTCCCTCTTATAGGCCACTCGCAGTGGCCGGTATGCTAGTTTCCGGGGCTTTCGGCTGAGCATCTTGTCTCGGGGCCTCTTGGATCCCTTCCTTTTGGTTTGTTTTTGGACCATACCTTGTTAACCCTTGCCTGGAGGGAAGGGAGGACCTGTCGGCCACTTTTTGCAGTTGTAGGCCACTTTTTCCTCCTGTAGGCCACTTGAAGTGGCCGACAGCTTTTTTCCTATTTTTGCAGATATTTTTGGTGCCAGCTGTGCCAACTGTTGGTCACTGAATGCATCCTCCCTAGGGAGGGATTCAAGCAAGCTCTAAGCTTGTCAAGCAAGCTTCTCCTTGCTTTGCTTATATAAGGGGAGGTCTCTCCCCCTTTTAAGGGTTCAAAATTTTTGGAAGACAAAAATTTGCTCTCTCTCTAGAATTCTCTCTCTCTCTCTCTCTCTCTCGCTCTATATATATATATATATATTGTGCTTAGAAGTGTATTGTCTTTGCATTTTTGTACACAATCCCCTTAGCCAAACACCCTACCTTGGAGCTGAGGTTTCTTGAGGTTTGTTTTGAGCTCCTAAGGACTGATCTTGGCTCAGAAGTGGCTGGTTTTAAAGTTGTGTTTCAAGGGTGAGTGTCTTCCCTCTTTAAGCTTTATTTTGATCAAGTGTTTGGCCACCTTTGCATGTTGTTTTAGGCTTACCTTCCAACTGAAAAAAGTTTTGTTTTTTAAGTGTTAAAAAAGGTTGTTTGAGGCCTTGTTTAAGTTAAGGGTGGTCTACCCTCTTTTGTGGCTTGTTTTGCTTTGCTTTGGGCTATGTTTTAAAGCCTTTGAGAACACCTTTTCTTGGCCTTTTAACCACTGAATTCCAGAAGAATTTTAATGGTAGAAAGTGGGTTTTGGGACCCAAAATAGGTGGGGGTGGTCCCCCCCCCCCCTTTGTGCCTTTTTTGCATGTGTTGATGGCCTCACTCTTTGGCATGTTTTTCTACTCTTTTGGGGCTCCATCTTAACATGTTTTTGGTCTTATTTTAGCATGTTATAACTCTATTTATGGCTGGTTTGGTCACCTCTTGCATGCTTTATGCACTTGTAGTATAATCCTACTTGCTAGCCTAACATGCTTCTTGTCTTAGCCTATTATTCTAACATGTTTTGGCTCCACTCCAGCATGTTTTTGGCCATTATATAACATGTTTTAACTCTGATTTTGGTTGGTGAGGTCACCTCATGCTTGGTTTTTGCACTTGTAGTGCACTCATGCTCATTAACTTAGCATGCTTAGTGATTTGGCTTGTCATTCTAGCATGTTTTGGCTACACTCCAGCATGTTTTAGGCATTGTTTTGACATGCTTTAGGACTATTTTGAGTGGTCTTGGCCTCTTGGGGCTTGCTTTGTATAGCTATGGCATAGTTGGCTTCACTAGTCTTGTGATTTGAGACCCCTAGCATGCCTTATTTGTGATGTTTGTGTGATATGGCATCATTTGGTATGTAATTTCAGAGCTTATATCTTTGCCATACTTCCACCTAAATCACTCTTTCATTGCTCTTGAGGGTTATGCTTTATGCCTTGTTTGTGAGCCAATGAATGAGCATGCTTTGCTTGCCTTTTGAGCCTATGTTTTAGCATGATTTTGGCCATTGATTTAGCATGCCTCAACTCTGTTTTGAGTAGTTTGGGTCATATGGGACTTGTTGTGCATGATTGTAGTGCAAAAGCCTTGACTAGCCTAATGATTCAAGGTCCTCATGATGCTATGTTTGTGTTGTTTATATGGTTTGGCATCATTCCACACATGATTTCAGTGCATATAGTGTAGTCACACTCTCACATTTGTCACTTCTTCATTATGTTTGAAAGTTGTGTTTTTATGCCTTGTTCATGAGCCAATGCATGAACATCATTTTCTTGCCTTTCATGCTATCATCTCAGCACATTTAGGCCTCTGTTTTGGCATGTTTAACCTCTGTCCGGGGTTGGTTTGGTCATTTGTGCTATGTATTGCATGCCTCTTGTGTTATGCTCTTTGCTAGCTTTAATGCTTTCGACTCCGAGCATGTCTTGCATGTATCATTTTCATGCTTTGATGTCATTTAGCATCCTATTTCAGTGCTGGAATACATGCCATTGCATGCCATCGTTCATTTGTTGTATCACTTTGAAAGAGGTCTTAAGCCCTTTGTTAGTTTCAGCACGAAATTGAGGCGTTCATGCCTAATGGTTTTAGATCAATGGCATAATGCTTCTTTCATGCTCAAGACGCTTGTGGCTTGGACCCTCTTTCCAATTAGAGGACTTCTCATTTTTGGACTTAACCAGTTAAAGGATTAATCGGTAATCTAAAACGAGTAAACAAAATGAATCAAAGTAAAACATGCCAAGATAACATGTTTGTGTTGCATTGCATGTGTTTGGATCAGACGTTAATCCAAACACGAGAAACGAGGGGCATTTCATACTCAAAGTGATGAAACGTGTCTCATTTCTTGGTCACCGTCCCCCTTGATTGTGCATGATAGGGTGGAGTCCTCTTGAGTCTTGTGTATTATTTGTGCATTTATTGACTTGTACAAACTTGGCTTCTTGGCCATCGTGCATTGTCATGCTCGGTTGGTGGCCCGAGAATCGAGTACCACACTCCTTTGAGCTTGAGAAATGATAAGGAGGGTGGTTGTACGCACATACCTTGCAAATACCTTGCTTTGTCCCTTTTGTACTCTGTTTGCAGCAAAATTAGAGTGTGCAGGAGCAAGTGGTCGACCGGCCAGTGGAAATGGCCGACAATTCTCAGGCTCAGAGGTGGTCAAAAGTTGTTCTGGTTCTGGAATAGAAACAACCTGGAGATTGGTTCGGTGTTCAGGAATCGAGGCAAATGCAAATAGAGGCAACCGGTGGCAAGGCGACGGATTTCCGGGAGGAAACCGATCAAGCATGCACGCATCCCTCGCCCCGAGGCCTTTTAACTGTTTTGCTTAGTTGGTTAATTCGTTGGTTCTGTACTTAAATAATGTGCTTAGCTAATTGGTTTGTGTTGTAATAATTAGTTAACTAGAATAGTTAATTAGTTTGTTTTGTTATAAGTAGCTTAGTTTAGCTCTTATTCATTTGGACCCTCCTTCGAGAGGGCAAACTGTTGTAATAAGCGTGCGTGCGTGTGTGCATGTCTTCTAACCCCACGTCTTTCTCCCTTTTATTTACCCGCTTTCAGTGGTTAGTTTAGGGCATATTTCAATTAGCATACCTTATGCTTTGCATGCGTGCATCATTCATTTGTCTTGCATGCACCGGGCTCAGCGCATCATTCAAACTGCATTGTACTTCAATACACTTACTTGAATACGTGTTCCAAAGCATGTTATCGAGTGTTGCATTCATATGCCATTTTAGATAGCCGAGCCTATTTAGTTGCATTATTACATGCGTTGCATTAGGCATTATAGCATAATTAGGATCATACATGATTTCTAACTAGTTTTCTGTTTTGGCTCGGAGTACACTGTAAGTGTTTTTGCTTTAGCGTCCTTGCATGTGTGTAAGTGACTACCATGATAGCATGCTCGCCATGAGGCTATTTGCTTAATTGCTATAACTGCATGAATGCCTGTGGATGAATGCTTTATTACTTGAATTGGAACAATTCATCAAAATGTGAGTTTTAAGCCCACATGAAGTGGCAAATCATCATGTTTTAAGCCCACTTGGGGGTGGCAAATCCGCATTTTAGCCTACTTGCGAGTAGCATCTTCAAACCATTTTCAAGAAACAAATAGGAGATGTTTTGTTCCAAATCGAGCGATTTAGTCTATACTTGTGTGTTGTGTGCATCACATAGTAAGTTAGCTAATAATCAGGCAAGAACACATGTGTTTTCAAAAATAACATATCATGCTTAGTAGAGGCCAATCTTTGATCGGGCGAGAGGGGATGCTCATTTCAGGACCTTCCCCTCTCGTACCCAAGTTCCCGAACCGAGGCAACTTTGGTGATGACGGACACGTGGCCTTTAGCACGAGTCAGGGTTTCCTAAATTTCCCAAAACAAAATATTTAGGTGGCGACTCTGAAATCTAGCAAAGCAGTCCATGTTTGGCGCTTTTTGATTAAAATCAATTTTCTAAAACGATTTGCCAGATTTGGACTCTTTGGTGATTAATCAATTTTGCATTGCACTTTATGAGATTAGATTCAGAACCGTGACAGGAGTCCGAACTGTAGTAGCTAGAACTTGACTCGAACTCATGATATGTTGTTTTATTTATACTTATGTGTTTATTTGCATTGCATTGGTGCGCTTAAGTCACAGTGTTTGCCATCTGTTATTCCTGAATGGTTTGTCGGAGACTTGCTTGGAAAAGCGTGCCATAAGGCTGACCGATTACGAGCTCTGCCACGATGGGAACACAAACCTCAGTTTTGCCGAGGCACCCTTTTTGACCATTCGACCTAGTGCATATCGGAAGACATAGAGACCATTCCAAACTAGGACAGGTTGCTCACCCGATTGTAGGTTGTTTGAAACCGCATGCGTGCGTAGTGAAACACTAGCTCTTGACGAAACTAGGACAGGGAAACCCTACCCCACCATAAGGGTGTTTTGGCTCTCACTTGCTTGATATGTGCTGTTAGGGTGTGTCTCTATCGGAATGCATGTATCAGTTGCAAGTCTGGGTACCAGTGTGAGGACATCAGTATTTGGGGGTATCAGTTTGAGGCAAAAATTTAGGGTAGAATTCAGAAGAGAGTACAGTCATTCAGCTATGCTCATATTTGTTTTGGTGAAATCAGGTTGAGATGCTGTCTGTTTTCTCTTTTGCTTGGTAGTCTTGGAACCATAGCTTCAGAAGGCTCTACTATCCCCCGGGTACATTGGACTTATGTTGATAGACTTTGTCAGGTCAGAGATTTAGTTCAAAGGCAATCAGTGTTTCCTTCGCCGAGACAAGGCGAAAAGGTCAATCAGGCACAAATCGCCAGTTCAACAGTTTCCAGTCCAGCGGTCATTATCTACCTCACCTGTGCGCAGTTGGGCTTAGATATCTGCTTCTACCTCAGAGAGGGAATATACACCTGTCCAGTCAGATCCACACTTTACAATCGAAATGGAGGACATGATGCGTTAGCTCCAAGAGACCATGCATGCCATGAAGTGGGATGATGCCCGCCAGGCAGAGGTTGTAGCCCAACAAGCAGAATTGATTGCCAGGCTTCAACAACAGCAGCAACCACAACAAGCCGGAGCATCTGCTTCGTATCCACCCCCACCCCCACCTAGGGTTCCAACACTCGGGGAAACAGCAAACGTCCAGGAAAATATGGACGTTCCAATAAGGCCGGTCCCACCGCCAATCCCACCTCAGATGTTTAAAGCACCAGCTAAGCCAGTGGACACGCCGTTCGAATTTGAGGTTGATCCAACAGCGCTGAAAGTGAGTAAGCTTAAAAAGCTGTTCAAACGGGCTCAGGGAGTCAACTCCATCTCGGATATAGAAGATGGGTACACCGATTCGGCGGTTACATTACCGGACCGGTTCAAGATGCCGCATATAGACCGTTTTGATGGTTCTGGGGATCCTATGGTACATCTACGGTTGTTCTCGAATATCCTACGGCCAATGGGCCTCTCCAGATTGCAAAAGCTTTCCCTTTTTGGTCGGACCCTGTCGGGTATTGCAGCCATCTGGTACGCCAAGCTAGAGGACTCAGTGAAAAGGAGTTGGGAGGAGATAGTCGAGGCCTTCTTTGCTCAATACTCATACAATACCCAGATCGAGGTCACAACTCGTGATCTTGAGGCGACCCGACAAGAGCCAAAAAAGGGATTTACTGATTTTGTCACTCGATGAAGGGCCAAGACCTCCATGATGACAACTCGGCCACTCGAAAAGGATCAGATAAGGATGGTTGTGCGCAACTTACAACCCAAGTTGATGCAGAAAATGATCGTCTTACCCATCCCCACCTTTGTTGACTTCCATGAGATAGGGGTACAGATCGAAGATGCTAAGAGGCAAGGTCTGATTAACCACGAAAGGAAGTCACCCAAGAAGGGTTATACACGCAGTTCGAATGCAACAACCAGTGGTGATGTAGCTGCAAGATCTTCTGAAGTTGGAATGGTCGCTACCACTCCAAAAACAGCCACCCCCTTTGTTGGTACGTCCAATCCAAACCCCCAAACTTCAAACTATCTACCCCGAGGCAAGAGGGTTTTCACCTCACTCTATATGCCTTTGTCTAAAGCTCTAAGGGTCCTACTCAGGAAAGGACATCTGAAACTGTTAGAACAACGGCCTCTACCCGATCCTCTCCCTCCAAAGCATGACTTGGCTAAATACTGTGCCTTCCATCAGCAACACGGTCATGATACCGACTTTTGCCTCAGACTACGTCATGAAATTCAAGATCTCATTGACAGCAAGGTAATAGCACCTCCAGAAAAACCAAACGTCAATCAAAACCCTCCACCTAGGTAGGTAAACTTCATCCAAACAACGGCCAACCCATTTGACTTAGTATATACATGTAGACGCGCCCGTGGGCCTCATGCTACAGTTCGGACTCGATTTGTGTCACGGTTCTTAATCTTGAACCAAAGAGTCCAAATCTGGCAAATCGTTTTGAGAAAACAGATTTTAGGAAAGAAGTGCCAAACATGGACTGCTTTGCCAGATACAGAGTCGCCACCTAAATAT